>JAQFYM010002712.1:0-22025 GCA_034694785.1 Agrenia bidenticulata
CCCCCCCCCCCCCCCCCCCCCCCCCCCACAGGCAGTAGCCCAGCAATATCATTGCGTCCTATTATATCGGCATCCTAGCATCCTTCTGCTAATTTGAGCTATTTAAACAACGGATGTCCATTTCAACAGAGCAATTTATATTGACAATTAGAGTCTTTTGGCAGCAGTCGAGTCGCGTCAATCATGTCAATGAAGTTCAATGTTTGGAATGCCTGTACTAGTAATATTCTCAAGCCAGATTAGTGAAATATCTAGTACCACCAACAAAACTCATAAACATGATGTCATTAATGAAAATTGAAATTTATGATTTCAGGTTGACCAAATGAACAAAATAGTCGAAGTTCTTGGGCTGCCTCCAAAGCATATTTTAGACATGGGACAGAAAACTAGAAAATTCTTTGACAAAATGCCGGATGGATCTTACATTTTGAAGAAAACAAAAAGCAATCGGAAGTATAAACCCCCTAGTACAAGACGTCTGCAAGATATTTTGGGGGTTGAAACAGGCGGACCTGGTGGGCGTCGCTTAAATGAACCGGGTCACTCGGTGCAAGACTACTTGCGTTTCAAAGATCTGATATTAAGAATGTTAGACTTCGATCCAAAAACAAGGATCACCCCATACTATGCTCTCCAACACAATTTCTTTAAGAGGACTAATGATGAAGGGACTGCTACAGCTATCGGTAACCCTTCTCAATCCGCTGGTTCTAGTTCGAGTCCCTCCACCTTGGATCGTTTGCAGTCCTTATCTTCTTCTGGTACCCATCACAGTTCAGTCGGAGGAAGTGGCGGAAGCATAATCGGTTCGTCTGCCTCCAGTAATAAAAACTTTCATCGTATTCATTGGTTTCTATTTTTGTTGACCATTATGTTAATGTCTATGTTTTGTGTCCAGTAGGCTCAAGAACTCACGGTGCCCCTGGACTTCATCAACATAGCCATTGTATCCCACAGGCAGTTATAGGTCCATTCACTCACTCAAGCAGCACGTCCGCTTCTCAACTTCTTTCCTCAAGTTCTTCCTCAGGTACACAACCGCATCAAGGAAGTCTTCTGCAGAGTCATGGTGCCACTTCGATAGAGATGGAGTGTGAGTCTCCGCGTCTCTCTGCAGCTACATCCAATCATGGAACATCATACCATCATACAAGGAGTATGGGCCCTGTTCCTGTCAGCCTAAGTCACCCTTCCCATTCACACCTTCATCACCCATCTGGGTCTGCCTCACGAAATCCACCTCCCCACATAGTACCCTCATCCCTGCTTGATAGTGGGGCATCGAGTTCCCTTACTTCCCGATATGGTGGAGGGTTAAGTGGTCCATCTTCTCTACCCTTAGGTGTAGATTATGGGAGCACCTCCTTGTCCAATTACCCAGCGTATCTTAACATGAATCTCAACAATGGTCCTCCACCAACGTCAAGCCTGGACTGCACCCAAACAGGTAGTCTGAATATGCCCTTAATGGGCGGACTTGCCGGTGGGGCTTCAGCTTTTAATATGAACCTCAATTTGGCTGGACTTCCATCACACCTAAGTACCAATTTAGGCGTTGGGTTAACCTCCTCATCCATAAGTAGTCAGCACCTCCAACAATCCACCACCACCGCTACTGGATTTCCACCTCCACCAAGTCAGTTCTTGGGAAATCTTTTACCATCCTATAGTTCTGTGAGTGGAAGTACTGTTGGATATGGGAGTAGTAGTACAAGTGGGGTAGGCCATCGGGTTAGCTCAGAGTCTGGAAGTAGTGCGAGTAGTGCAGACCTTGGTATTGGAAATACCGGAAAAGGGAGTAATTTGCTGATGTCCTTGTCTTCTCGTGGGAGACAAGGAACTCTCAACAGTTCTGAAGAAGACAGGGATCGAGACGAGTCTCCAATGGTGTGCGTCCAGCAAAGCCCAGTTGCAAGTCATTAACCAAGACTTGGTCTTAGATGCTCAATCAATAATTTTAAGATTAGTTAATGATATTGTGATTAAGGAAATACATAGGTCTCAACGTAGTGTACTCTTAACTGAGTATCGACTTGGTCAAGTTGAACAATCGCAACTTAAAATTAATAAGTTTTTCGGTTTTTGTAGATCGCTTTAATTAAGCGGAGTAGAAACTTGTAACATTAGGGCTTTCTTGTTGTATCCAGTGGATTGTAAATGAACAAGACAGTGACAGCGGGTCAGTGGAAAAGAAGATTAGATGTGTACGAATAGTGTAACGAGACGAAAGGATATATGATGAATGATTTTTGATTTTTGTAACACCGCCGAAAATTTGTTTTCCACGAAAGTACTTTTCAGCTTCTCTCAATATTTAATATTTCTACGCCAATATTCATGTTTTGGCTATTAGTAATCTGTTGTTAAATTTGACAAAATATCAATGAGGAATAATAATGTTACTTCGATCTTGTTTTAAATGCTGGGGGCAAATGTTTATTGTCACCGTGTAAATTTATTCTTGCTTACAAAATTTAATTTACATCAGACATCACATCGATCGTTATTTTTGGATTTCTTTCGTTTAAAACTTTCTATCGAATTTGAGTAAAAATGTCAATTTGTATTAGTAAAAGATTATTACTTCCAAATTTTTTTGTTAGATCCCAATTTCTTACAGATATTGCATTTATAAATGTTCGATTCTTGAATTTTGTAATTATGATTTGCTAAACTGCACTGTCTGATGGTCATTCCAAAATATTGGTGTTCGATTTTTTTAAATATAGTGAATTGGAAAATAAAACTGCATCGACGTTTTCTAGCTTTTTCCTCCGATCTAAATGAGCCATTTGCGTCTTCTTCTTATTTGTATTTTACCAGTAAAATTCGCCCCTTACTGAATGTTGCCCATATTATCGGTTCGATATTACGAGAGTTTAAATGTGACTGGAATTTGTGCCTATTTTCGCTTAAATTGTAGCCATCAATTTGGTTCTCTTTACATTAGTGTCTTGCAAACTTTCCAGCATTCGGGGCTGGACCTTCACACTTTCCAAGACCTAGCAAAAAGTGGGGTTAGAATCGAAGATGCCAAGTGCCGAGATTTTTTGGATAAATTTTTACCTGGATCCGGACCATCCAACATTATTAGTGGAAGTCCACCTTTAGTCTGACCAACAACTTGGGATACTTCTGTAGTATTTGTAGATTGGCGACCGACCAGTCCAGCTGATTTAGCGATGGCATATCCGACGACCACCCCCACGATCAATGATACTGTCAATGTCATAATTGTTCCTTTGGCCTCACTAAGAGAGATTTCCCCATTTAACAGCTACATAACATGGCATAATAAGTTCATATTTCAGAAAATTTCGTTCAGTACTAACTAATTACGGTGCTGTACCGCAAGTAAAATAAATAAAAATATGCTGATCCTTGAACTTAATTATTTACCTGTCGAATTGCTGTGACGTGATCGTTCATAAAGCTACTGATGGAGGACATCCAATTCCCATCTGTTTTGTTTGAATCCGCCATATCTGAGGATTCTGCAAGACTATTGAGAAACTCTTGGCTTCGACGAATGAAATCAGCCGCCGCTGAGGCAGTTGATTCTTCAGAATGGTCATTTTCGCCGTTTGGACCCTTACCTTTGCCATCTTGGGCTAACCAATCCTCTTCACCCTTACCAGGCTCAGACACACGTATAGAATCTATAACTACTGGCTGGCCAATCGAATCAACAAGGTCACCGGCTGAATTTAAAGAAAGAGGTTTCCCATCCGACGAGACTAATTTTCCTTCCATTACAGGTTGACCATTTTCATCGACAAGTACTCCTCGATCATTTATTTTCAAAGCCTTTCCATTTGTTCCTATGAGTTCTCCTTTGGAGTTCATCGTCAAAGGTTGTCCATTTGATCCTACAAGTTTCCCCTCTGAATTCATTTGCACTAAATCCTCTTTTCCTGAACCAGTTTGGCCTACTGGTTTTCCGTCGGATGTTTGTAATCCACCTTCTGGTGTTATTACAATCGCCTGACCCTTTGAATCAACTATATCCCCAGAGGCGTTCATTTTCAGCGGCTGTCCGTCTGCCCCAATCAACTTTCCATCCATGACGGGTCGACCATTTTCATCGACCAGAACTCCTCCGTCATTAAGTTTCAAAGGCTTTCCGTTCGGTCCTAAGAGTTCTCCTCTGGAGTTCTTAGTCAAAGGTTGTCCATTTGATCCTACAAGTTTTCCATCAGAATTCATTTGAACTAAATCCACTTTTCCTGAACCAGTTTGGCCTACTGGTTTTCCGTCTGCTGTACGTAATCCACCTTCTGAAGTTATTATAATCGCCTGACCCTTGGAATCAACAATATTACCAGATGCGTTCATTTTCAGTGGCTTTCCATCCGGCGACATTAACTTTCCTTCCATTACAGGTCGACCATTTTCATCGACCAGAACTCCTTCGTCATTTATTTTCAAAGGCTTTCCGTTCGTTCCTACAAGTTCTCCCCTTGAGTTCTTAGTCAAAGGTTGTCCATTTGATCCTACAAGTTTCCCCTCAGAATTCATTTGAACTAAATTGTCTGTTTTTGAACCAGTATGGCCTACTGGTTTTCCGTCTGATGTTTGTAATCCACCTTCTGGAGTTATTACAATCGCCTGACCCTTTGAATCAACCAATCCACCAGATGCGTTCATTTTCAGCGGCTTTCCATCAGACGCGACTAATTTTCCATCCATTACGGGTCGACCATTTTCATCGACCAGAACTCCTTCGTCATTTATTTTCAAAGGCTTTCCGTTCGTTCCTACAAGTTCTCCCCTTGAGTTCTTAGTCAAAGGTTGTCCATTTGATCCTACAAGTTTCCCCTCAGAATTCATTTGAACTAAATTGTCTGTTTTTGAACCAGTATGGCCTACTGGTTTTCCGTCTGATGTTTGTAATCCACCTTCTGGAGTTATTACAATTGCCTGACCCTTCGAATCAACAATATCCCCAGAGGCGTTCATTTTCAGCGGCTGTCCATCTGGCCCAATCAACTTTCCATCCATGACGGGTCGACCATTTTCATCGACAAGAACTCCTCCATCATTTATTTTCAAAGGCTTTCCGTTCGATCCTACAAGTTCTCCCCTGGAGTTCTTAGTCAAAGGTTGTCCATTTGAACTAACAAGTTTCCCCTGAGAATTCATTTGAATTAAATCATCTTTTCCTGAACCAGTTTGGCCCACTGGTTTTCCGTCTGATGTTTTTAATCCACCTTCTGGAGTTATTACAATCGCCTGACCCTTGGAATCAACAAATCCACCAGATGCGTTCATTTTCAGGGGCTTTCCATCAGACGAGACTAATTTTCCTTCCATTACGGGTCGACCATTTTCATCGACCAGAACTCCTTCGTCATTTATTTTTAATGGCTTTCCGTTCGTTCCTATGAGTTCTCCTCTGGAGTTCTTTGTCAAAGGTTGTCCATTTGATCCTACAAGTTTCCCATCAGGATTCATTTGAACTAAATCGTCTTTTCCTGAACCAGTATGGCCTACTGGTTTTCCGTCTGATGTTTGTAATCCACCTTCTGGAATCGCCTGACCCTTTGAATCAACAATATCCCCAGAGGCGTTCATTTTCAGTGGCTTTCCATCTGGCCCAATCAACTTTCCATCCATTACGGGTCGACCATTTTCGTCAACGAGTTCTCCGTTTTTGTTTATGGAAATGGGTCTTCCATCAGGGCCTATCAGTTGTCCATTAGAATTTTTCTTTAAAGGCTTCCCATCAGGTCCTACAAGCTGGCCACCAGAGGTGTTTATTTTCAGCGGCTTTCCATCTGGTGTGATCAATTTTCCATTCATTACGGGTCGTCCATTTTCGTCAACAAGTTCTCCGTTTTTGTTTATGGAAATAGGTCTCCCATCAGGGCCTATGAGTTCTCCTTTAGAATTCATCTTCAAAGGCTTCCCATCAGATCCTACAAGCTGACCACCCAACTTTCCATCCATTACAGGTCGTCCATTTTCGTCAACAAGTTCTCCGTTTTTGTTTATGGAAATGGGTCTCCCATCAGGGCCAATGAGTTCTCCTTTAGAATTCCTCTTTAAAGGCTTCCCATCAGATCCGACAAGCTGGCCTTTTGAATTCAATTTAACAGGGAGGCTCCCTACGCCTTGATTAAGTACATCTTTCTCAGGGAATGTGTCCCCGATATTGTGTCCTCGCTGTCCAACTTTCTCAAAGTCTTGATCGACTCCGTCTCTTTCGCGTAATTTGTTTTCGATGTACTCAGCCAAAAAAAGTGGAATGTTAGATGGTTGATGCCGTAAAATCTGCATTTAAGGTTAATCCAACAAAGATCATACTTAATGTTCACAAAAGGACTAGATAGACGGACTTTCATTGTTTGTACCTCTCGAGAAAACTCCTCAAGCAAAGGTTTCAACCCATGTGGAATATGATAGCGCTTGTTCGGTGGGTCCATATCTTAAATGTTTTCAAACTTTAAATTAACATGTGTATACGATCATTTTATGTTAAAATTTCATGTCCTCCTTCTCAAAGTCGTGCTTAAAAAACTTACCCAAATTCTTAGTAGGTTAGACAGATCTGCAAATCGAAGAATTATAAATTTTCAGATATTTTTATCAACAAAAAATTCTAGTTAGATTAAAACAAAAATTTGCAATTATGCTTGAAATTTTTCTAATACACTTATGTCGGAATTTTCAATACTCACGTTCGCTATAAAAATCTTATATTTTGTGAAAATAACTTTTAATTTTTGATTGTTGTCAAGGGCTTCATTGTGCACAATTCATATGACGTATCTAATTATGTGCAGTTTTGACAGTGTTGAAATTGCAGAATACTATGCACACTTTGATGGAATGACAGCCGCACAATTTTTATCAAATAGTTTATATTTTAGAATTTCAAATAGTTAGAAATTCAGACTCAGGTGTGGAATGATTGAATGATTGTACGGAAAGAATGGATCGTAATTAAGCATAATTTAAAATACAATAAGTTCTTTATAAAGCTTCTCCGTCATTGTCTTCTTCTCCTTCCATAGCAGAATCCTCTGAGAACTCATTTTCTTCACCTTTCGTACTTCCTTCTGCATCCGTCCCTTCCTCTGGAATCGGTTCCTTAGCTTCCGCTTCCTGTTTATCAAGCTGGGGTTCCGTTTTAAGTGCTTTGTCTTCGTCATCTGTCTCTTGATTCGTTTTTGATTTTTTAGCCTCACTCTTAAGTTGGACTTTAACATGATTTTTTTTTGGCCATTTCAAACTATCCCTTTCTTCTCCACTACTATCTTCTGGTGGGGAACCCTCTTCATCTTCCATCGATTTTTTAGGCTAGAATGAAAAAAAATATTTTACTAGACCATTACTTAAATAAATAAAGGAAAAAAAGTTTAAAAAAAAGTACATTCATAACAGTTTTAACGTCCTTCTTGTTAGGACCTCCGGGTTCTGCTCCATCTAAGCTTTTACGAACAACATGTCCCCTATATGCAGCCTTTAAGAAATGCAAAATTTGGTTAGTACTTTTATTTCATAATTCATTAATCATCTATCCCTTTTATATTAAAGGACACGATACAACCGATTTTTGAATCAATTTTTTTTACCTGAATTTTCGTTGCATACTTGTTTGCAACCGGTAATGAAACGTGATATTCTTCCAGGAACTCTTCCAATTGTTCCCCTGTTAAAGTCGAGTCTCCTTCCCAACTCTATTAGAACAAGAAAGACTCATGAAACTACAGAAATTGGGCCATTTAATAAAATTAAATAAGCTAATTGACTTTAAGTCTTAATTTACCCAACGTTTCCATTCCCAGCTTTTCCGGTGATCCTAAACAGAAATTCATCAAGAATTACACATGCACTGAAGATTTGCACTTCTGGAATAAAAAAACCTTATACTGAATACCTTATGCAAAACTTTCCCTTGATCTGTCAAACTCCTGCGTGCAACGTGACCACGGAATGCTGCCTTTAACCCGTTTACAGTGCATGGGGAAAGTTTTTAAAGATTTTACAACTATTAAAAACTGTGATTTAATTGTGTTAGTTACCCTACCTGGATCTTAGTGGCATACTTATCAGCAGTTTCTTTTGGGATGTTATACTCCTCGAGAAACTCTTGTAGTTCTTCGTCACTGAGGGTCGAGGGTCCATCTGTACTCTAGCAGTTTGTGGAATTGAAGCAAACAAAAAATATAAGAAAGGTTGTATTTGTAAAACCAAAATATTTCCCATAATATGAACTATTGTTATAAATCATTTCGGAGGGATTACATATTTTCGCTCACTATGCTGCCAGCTCTTTTTCTCCGTCTAAATGGTAAAAGCACAACATTTAAAAAGACAATCCAACACATAAAATTATCCATGGATTTTAAAGTATTTTCTGTACCTTCTTATCTGCCACTTTCAACTTGGCCGTTTTTGTGTCAATATACTGGGCGAGAAATGTGTAAATGTCATCCGGCTGGTATCGAAGAATCTGTGGATCATAAAAAAAAAGTAATTAGAATGCTATACAAAAATTGTCTGTTTAATGAGTTATAGCTAGCTACATAAATTAGAGACTTGTGAAATGCCAGAACAATTTACCTCTCGCATCATTTCCTCTAAAAGAGGTTTCAATCCATGCGGAATGTGGAACCTCTTTCGTTGTCCATGAAGTTCTAGAATCGGCCCGTTGGGCATTTCCGGAAGTTCTGAAGCTGCCATAGCGTCTTTCTCGATGATCTGAGACCTAAAGTTTCAATATCTATTCTTAAATGTTAGTTACTCCAAGTCCAATCGAGCGGATTGGTCGTCTCTGGGTTTGTTGGCTTTGAAAACGATATTAAAAATTATCCATTGACGATTTCCAGTAATTCCTTGACAACAATCAGGTCGTTCGCTACGGCTTAAATGATCACCGATGCCTGCATCGGTGATTCCTTGGCATGTCTGTCCGTCCCTTTTCTATCGACATTATCTGCAACTCAGATAAGCTTCAGAATTAGGCATGCATCTATTTAAGTAGCTGCTGCGTCCCAATGCCTCGTATGACATAATTAGAACCCAGTAGTTGGACTATTATAAAACAGTATTTCTGATTTAAGATGGACAAAGCTTTGATGAAAACAGGATAGAAATGTACATGAATTAAATTCCTACCTATTCTCTAATTTGTTTCGTTAACGAGAGGTGCGAATGCTAACAAAAATACGAGTTGAACAAAGATATAATATTTGAACAGCGGCAGGTTTGTACGTAGGGGGACTTGGGCCAATGAGGATTCCACACGACTTTTACGCGTGGACTTTTGATATCCCTCCTGTCTACTGTGTAAAATGTGTCGGCACTGCTAACCCTCAACTTTGGTATTCACTACAGCAGGTTTAGAGGGACTCTCGACACTTTTCTGCAAATTGGCAAATAATCAATCCACCTGCTACAACAACTTAATCCACTTTCTTAAGCTTGTTCCTTATTTGATGGGTTTGTCGGCTGGTGGTAAGTAGATCATTCTGTTTCTATTGTCTTTAGTGTAGTTAATTTATTGAACTAAAACAATTCATTTCAAACCCATTTTCTTAGTTTGTGAGTTTGTAGTTTTTGTGAATTATGTTACTCTCAAGGTTTTCAAATCACTAATCTTTGGTGTTTGTTGTGCATTGGGATTTATCTAGGTAGACAAGTACAAGAGCAGGGAGCTGATAATTAATTCATCGTGTTGCTCTGTTCGGTGGCTGGCCATCGAGCATCGATTTTATTGATCTCTTAGAATTCGTTACCGAAATCCACAATATCCGTCGGTAAGAAATTTGCTTAGTGTGCGGTGTTAGCCGTGACCTTGGGTTATTGCATATTCTGTGTGTCAAACCGGAAAAGTTAGCCCGGGATTGTTTTCCATATGTGATGAATGTGTACTTCTATTCACAAGACTTGCTGTTTTTTAAAGTTATTGTCTGACAGTTATATCGACATTAGTCAAGTGTTTTATTAAATTAAACAGTAAGTTTGAGCCATAAACCGAAACGTTCTGTTATTCAGTCGAAGCCTATGTCTGGGCCGGCCCCGGGTCACATAGTCACATCTTGTTTCTGGGGGTGCTGTTGGTAGTTGGTCTTTAATTTGATATCTGTTACTGATTCACTGCTCAATAAAAATTTAATCTGGATAGTTAAAAAAATGGAAGAAGAAATTACTACAATTATCATGGCAAATGTTTCCTTATTGACATTGATATTTTGTTTTTAATTTACAGATTCTGATTAATTCTGGGCAGAAACGGTGATTAGAATTTCCAGCTAGATCATGAAACTGTTTTTAGGAACCATAATGGCCGTAGCCATTGGGCTACTGTACTTCAGTGAAAAGACGGAAGCTGTGGCAGTAATGAGCGTTGACATCGGATCAGAATGGATGAAGATTGGGATTGTCTCAGTAAAGATATTATGACTTACATTAAATGGGCCGATTGACGGGTATTTTAATTGATTCATAACTGTTTTACTTTCTATAGCCCGGAGTACCAATGGAAATTGTGCTGAATAAAGAATCTAAGAGAAAAACACCTGTGGCCATATCATTCCGGGACGGAGAACGACTATTTGGTGAAGATGCGCAAAATGTGGGAGTTCGATTCCCCTCCGCAATGTACAGTTATTTCTTAGATCTTCTTGGTAAGAAGATGGACAACCCTATGGTGAAATTGTTTCAAAAACGGTTTCCTCAGTACACGTTAGTTCCTGATGAGAATCGAGGGACTGTCCTTTTTAAACATGATAGGTATACTTTGTTGAATGCACCACCATATATGCTCACATATAATGCAGAGCTTTGTTGATGGGGTCGTCTATATTAATATATTCTGTTTTCTTCAGCGAGACGTTTTACTCTCCAGAGGAGCTCTTAGGAATGCTTTTAAGTAAAGCCCGAGACTTCGCTCAAGACTTTTCCCGTCAACCAGTTAAAGAAGCTGTGATTACTGTTCCACCATACTTCAATCAAGCGGAGAGACGATCTGTCGTTAGTGCTGCTGATTTGGCCGGAATTAAAGTTCTACAGTTGATGAATACAAATACTGCAAGTAAGACGAAAATAAGTTACTGGTTTTATATTAATGTTTTGTTTCGCTAATATAGGTAATAAATATAATATAATGAATGCATTTTTTTAGCTGCCCTTAATTACGGAATATTCAGGCGAAAAGACTTTAATGAATCGGCTCAGTATATTCTCTTGTACGATATGGGAGCGTCTAGTACAGTTGCTACAGTGCTTAGCTATCAAATAGCGAAAACTAAGGACCGTGGAATTACAGAAACGAATCCTCAGCTCAGTATTTTGGGTGTTGGGTAAATAGTGCTTGAGTATTCAAATATTCTAAACAAACTATATTAATTAATAAAATAATATTAATAATGATATTTGTACAGGTATGACCGGACACTAGGGGGCTTAGAAATGCAAATACGCTTGCGAGACTACTTGGCTAAGACATTCAATGAAATGAAGAAAACTTCGACGGACATATTTACGAATCATCGTGCTCTAGCCAAGCTCTTCAAGGAAGCTGGCAGAGTTAAAAATGTTCTTAGTGCCAATGCAGATCATTACGCTCAGGTTGGTAATTGAACGTAGTTTTAAGTCTAAATATGTCAATTTTCAAAATATAATGGTGGAAATAATTTTCAAACAGGTGGAGGGATTGTTAGACGACAAAGACTTAAAGTTTCAAGTAACCCGAGAACAATTTGAAAAATTGTCGGAGGATTTATTCAATCGAGTTAGAAACCCCGTAGAACAAGCACTGAATGCTGCCGGTATTACGATGGATATTATTGATCAGGTAAAATTTTGAACATTTTATTTACGCTGTGAACTGCGAGAAAATGTAATTTATAAAATTGCATGGCTTACAAGGTCATCTTGGTGGGAGCTGGCACCAGAGTTCCAAAAGTTCAGGAGAAACTCACTGAGTTTGTGAAGAGAGAACTGGGAAAGAGTATAAACACCGATGAGGCCCCTGCATTGGGTGCTGTTTACAAGGCAGCTGATTTAAGTGCTGGATTTAAGGTTATGAAGTTTAATACTAAAGATGCCGTTATGTTTCCCATCTTGGTGGACTTTGAAAGAGAAGCAGGCAATGAAGATGGATCCAAAACCCTCAAGATCATCAGGAGGACATTATTTTCTCATATGAACCCATTCCCACAGAAAAAAATATTGACTTTTAACAAGCATGTGGATGATTTTTCGTTCTATGTCAGCTACGGTGATTTGCCAGTGTCTAAAGAAGAAGCTGCGTAAGTTTCAAATTGCAACTGTCTCTAGACATTTCGCTGACGTACCTTTTTTTATTAAAAAATTATTTATAGCGCTGTTGGATCTACAAATATTACCAAGGTAGATTTGACTGGTATCGCTAAAGCATTAGAGAAGCATGGAAATGAGGGAGAAACTAAAGGTGTTAAAGCTCACTTTTACATGGATGACAGTGGAATTTTCTCACTCTCCCTCGTGGAAGCAGTTTTTGAGAAAAACTCTACTGAAACTTCTGATTCAACGATGCAAGACACTTTATCCAAGCTGGGAAGTGCTTTTAGCAACCTATTTTCAGGTAATAAAACCACATCAACTTTACCCAAGTTTCCCATTTTGAATTGAGGAAAGTTGGGTACAGGTGATAGTCCTCTCGTATACGATGTACAAATGAGCATAGCAGAACTCCCAATATTCAAATAACCTTAATAACCATAACCACTAGTTAGACCAGAAAAGTGTATTATACAACGGATTCAAACTTTAAACCTTTTTTTATCCAATGGTGTGAAAAAGAGGTTTAGCTTCACTCGTTAGACTGCTCATACTTATTTTACGATAACATAATCAAAATTTGTTTTTATTTTTGAAGCTTTTATTTGTACCTAATAACCAGAGCGAACTGTATTATTTATAACATATGAATGACGTTTTGGACTTTAAGGACCGACCGATGATGCATCCAATCCAGAAAAGTCAGACGTGGATGGAGAAGAAGAAGCGTCAAATATTGATTCGTCAGAACCTGAAAGTGTAAAGAAAGATAATACTGATTCTAGCAACAAAACTGACAAGGAACAAGGTAACTCCAACACAACAGAGGAGGCGGCGGAAAGCAAGACTGATGAAAAAACTGACCAAAATCAAACTAGCAGTACGCCATTATCAGATCCGGAAAAGAAGACGAAAGCTGTTCTAGTAAAGGAAGCTCTGGGCTCAAAGGTTATAGTTCTGGACGTTAATCCGTTGGATGGAAATACATTTAAGTCATCTGCAGAGAAGTAAGTTAATCTGTGCTTGCTAAAGTTTTGTACATTCCAATAGAATAGTTAACTCACAGCCGACTGATATTTGTTTGGTTCAGATTAAAGGTTCTCAATGACATAGATCGTGTGAGAAATTTGAGAGAGAAGGCCAGAAATTCCCTTGAAACATTCGTTATTGATATGCAGAACCACGTTAATGCCGAAGAATATGGAAAAGCTGTTACTGAACCAGAAAAAGAAAACATACTTAAAGCTTGTATTGAGGTACGTACCATTATTTAAAACCCCGTTTATATGAAAGTTTAATAGATTTAAATTTTCTTGGTTAATTTAATAATATTCATATTATTTTATATCAATACATACTTATTTATCCTGCAGGTTGCAGATTGGCTGTACGAAGATGGATCTGATGCTGATAAGGAAGTATATGAAGACAAGCTGAAATCGCTCAGATTAATGACCAAAGATTTAACAGACAGAGTGCGAGAACACAAAGAAAGACCTGATGCATTGGAAGCTCTAGAAAAAATGTTAAATATTAGTATGGGTTTCTTGGAAGGCTCAAAAGTTTTATCCGCAGACGAACAGCTATTTACAGAGGTAGAACTCAGCTCGTTGGAAAAGCTCGTAACAGAGACAGTCACATGGCGTGAGAAGAAACTCAAAGAGCAGGAAAACACACCGCTAAGCAGTGCTCCATTGTTATCAGTCCGATCAATTGCGGAAAAAATTGACGCTTTGGATCGGGAGGTAAGGAAGCACAGATTAAACTAAAGCACTCAAAATATAAAATCATATCAACTAAACTAAACCCACTTTATTCTGTAGGTCAAGTATATGGTTAACAAAGCAAGAGTTAATAAATTAAACAAACAAAAAGAAGCAGCAGCGAAGGAAAAGGAGAAAGAAGCAGAAAATAAAACGGAAGAGAGTAAAGAATCCGACTCCAGTAAGATTCCAGAACCAGAGACACCAGAAAAATCGTCTGCAGATGAGAACACCGATTCCTCAAATGAAAACAAGGTAGACGTCGATGAGAAGAAGAAGTCTCAGAAAAATGATTCACAACCCAAAAGCAGCAAAAACGAGAAAGTGAATCCGTCTAAAACTAGTGAAACAGAAGACGCTCGAACCGAATTATAACGTAGCGCACTAAAATAAATGTTGTCATCGTAAGCTAAAATGTTAAAATGTTTATATTTAATCGTCCGTCATCATCAATTCATCTATCATTTTCATATACTTACTTTTTGCGTAAGTATCTAATTAGGTAAGTCTACGTAAGTGCATAAGCAAATAAATCCAAGAATTGGCTGAAAATTACTTTTTCCAGGTTTAAGAAGATTGGATATGAAATTGATATTTGCTGATTGGGGATAAATTTTATTGATGCTTTAGTTTAAGTTGGTGAGGAATTTGATGTGTTGTATCTAGTATCCCTAGACAAAATTTTTTGATAGATGTGATAGATGGTGTTATAAATGTGAAATCTACTCTTCGTGAAGTTATTACTTATCATGATTAGTGAGTTGTGTTCACTGTTCATCATCATAATTTTTTCTTTAGAAATCAAGGACCCAATTTATGTGCTATCATCGTTTCTGTGTATCTGGTCAATTTGTTCCATTTTATTTTATTGCCTAATTCGAGCGATTGTTAGTTTAAATGTTAAAAACTCAATGTGAATTTTTAAAACAGTACATTGCCCTTATACTTTACGTGCGAGAAGATCTTGACTAACTCAAACAAAGTCCCAAACATCATAACCATTCCAATTTCGAAAAAATGATCGAAGAATTTCTTGTTGTTCATATAGCATCGGAAGCTGAGGGGATTTTTCAAGAATGTTTATCATGGTTAAGCTCTTAATGAAAGATTGAACCACGAAGTTTTTTGTAGGCAATCATTTCTATGATTTAAAAATAAATCCATAAACGGAATTGACGAACCAGCATTTTATCTAATTGATTTTCATATTAAACGTTGTTGTATACATACTTAAATAGAGAGACATGAATTAAAGCCTTAAGTGACACGCGTCAATGCTTATTCGCATCAGGAAAGAACGCTTTAACAAAGGCTACTGGCTAGTCAGGGCAGGAGTTTTGGAATTACACGCTTGGTAGCTACTTGGTATTAGTTATCTGTTCTATCTGTCCAATTTGATTGTATGCATATTTTTCGAATAATTTTAAATTACAAGGATTGTTAGAAATTATAACTTCCAGCTTTACAAACAAATGGAATTAAATCATTTATTACATTCAAAATGGATCAGTTACAAATCATGGGTCAGTTGAATGTTGAAACCACCAATAAAATATACACTAACTTTATCTAGATAAATCAATTACAAAAACATCATATTTCTGTTACAAAAATCAAAACTAATAATCTGCAGTGTTGTTTGCAAGATAATCCCTCCTTCCAATATTGGATGCTTGTTTGCTTTGCATGGCCTCCAATTTTGGACAGTCTGTAATTCTGTGACCCAAACCACCACAATAGCTGCATCCTTTCTCGTCTAAGAATTTACAACAAGTGCCATTTTAGTTTATAAATTATTATTACTAATTGTAAGTAGCACCAGCAACAAAACATACCTCCAAGATCTAAATACTTTTCATTTTCTGATTGTAATGTAGCTAAGAAGTACGGAACCTTCTGCTGCGCTTCAATAAGTAGATGTTTTAAATCCAACAGTACAGACTCTTCATTGCCTTTGTTTATAAATGTTGTAGCTAGACCAGTCTTTCCAGAACGACCGGTACGACCGATTCGATGAACTGGACCAATAAAATGAATTAAAACATGAGCATATAAATATATAAGTTTTTTCAGCTAACCAGATTACAAATTTACCCACCGTAATTTTCAATATCATCCGGCATATCATAATTAATGACGTGTTGGATGTTTGGGAAGTCCAACCCCTTGGATGCAACATCAGTTGCTACGAGTACATCTTTTTTCCCACTTTTGAATGCTTCAACACCTTTTGATCGTTCTTCTTGATCTGTAGATTAATTAAATCAAAACCGTGAGTTAAAAAATAGTTCGTTTCCAGTACCATGTTATGAAGTGTCTGTCGTGTATACCTTTTCCTCCGTGAATAGAAACAGCTTCGACACCTTTTAATAGGAGATACTCGTGAACGTTATCCACATCTTGTTTCTTCTCAGCAAATATCAGCACTGGGGGTGTTGTTTTTTGCAGACATTCCAACAAATATACAATTTTCGCCTCAGATTTGACATACTCAACTTCCTAACAAAATTAAATAAACGTTAACGTAGATGAAAATGCATTTCAACTACAAGCAATGAACAAAGCAACTGTACAGATTACTCTCGGACTTGCCTGGATAACATTCATGGAAGCTGCACCAGCCCTCCCAACATTAATAGTAACAGGCTTCACTAAAGCAGACCTCGCAAAGTTCTGAATTTTTTTTGGCATTGTAGCCGAAAAAAGCAATGTCTGTCTTTGCGCCTGAAATAAAGCCAAAAATAAACATTATATTAAATACCTAATATTTAAATGTTGGATTGAATTGCAGCTCCCATTAATTGCACTTACTTTAAAATATGAGAAAACAGTACGAATGTCTTCTTCAAACCCTAAGTCAATCAAACGATCTGCTTCATCCATACAAAGATATCTACACATATCCAGTCGAACCATTTTTTTGTCCAGCATATCCATAAGTCGACCAGGAGTTGCTACCATAATATGAACACCCTTCCGAATAACATCCAAAGACTCATTAACTGACACTCCGCCCATTGCAAGACAAGCCCTGAGCTCAGGGAAACCTTCATCTTTTAAAACCTGACAGTAGTGGACAAATATGTCATAAGTCTGCTTCGCCAATTCTCGAGAAGGGCAAATAATGAGGCCTATAAAACGCAGAAATGGTCATTGTGTTTAAAAATAAAAATACTAAATACTAAGTATTTTCGGGTCTATATGTAATTTTTTCCGACGTACCATACGGCCCTTCATCTTTAACGAAGGGAAGCTTATATTCTTGTTCTAAGCTGAACATCAGAAGGGGAAGGACAAAAACTAATGTTTTTCCACTTCCTGTGAAGGCGATTCCAATTAGATCTCTCCCTAAAAGTCTGTTAAACAGAATGGCATAATCAGTAAGCAAAGCTTTATTTAAAAATGACAGGTTGTATGAAAATTCCAAAAAGCTTACACAGAAGGTATTCCTTGAATCTGAATTGGTGAGGGTTTAAGTATTCCTTCATTATTCATTAATTTAAGAAGGGCTTTCGGGAATTTCATTTCTTCAAAATGTTTTATAGGTGGAGGAACACCTTCTCCTTCAACAAGAATGGAGTACTTCTTTCGGACCCTTTCGTGCCTTTCATTGCTCTTTGCAAGAATGTAACTTGGTGGTGTCCAGCTAATAAGAAACAATGATTAAACAGTCTCCACTCAAACTGTACCACTATCCATAAAGGACCATAAATATTATCTTCATTGTTTGTGATAGGTCATACCTGGTCTTAATTGGATCTTGATACTGAATTCCCTTGGCCAACTCAGCAACTCCCATGAGGGCCGTATGTTCCGCAACACTCTCCAAGATTTTTTCTTCTTCTTTTAGCTGTTTCTCCATCGCACTTTCCTTTCTTGCTGTAAAATGCAAATCATAATTAGTTAAGAACATAAAGTTGAAATGATAAATATCTCCTTATTAACTTTTTAAGCTCAAAACGTCACTTACCCTCCGCGATACGCTTGAGTTCCGTGTGTTGATCCAGCAGTGATATATTTTCCTTCCTGGCCAAGGCTTGGGCGTCTTCTTCATTTTCGGAATTCTCATCTTTCTCAGACTCTGACGAGTCCTTATTTTTCGATGCCTTGTCTTTATTCAATCGATCTCCGAGCTTCGCCAGCTTCTCCCGTTTCCTTTCCCGCACCGGCACATATGGAACGTAATGGGGGTCATCGTGATCATTATGTCTGCTTTCCTCTTCCTTCGCTTTCGGATCCGATCTCCGATATCTCTGTGATTAGATTTATATTCAATAATAATTCAATAATTCTGAGACAATCAATACAGGAGGCACAAAGTTTATGCTGTGTGCATCTTGACAATATTCTTGTGTCTTTTATCTTGTAAGATTGATTGAAAGTGACCAATTTATTATCAGATCTAAATCTAAGCCGAACGCCTAACTACACGTAACAAACGCTCTTACCTTTATTGGTGGTGGTGGGTCCATCGGAGCTTGCTTTTTTATCTCTTGCTACTTTGGAAATAGTTAATGAGTCCCGTCGTTTCGTTTAATACGAATATTTAATTGCGGATTTGAAGAGAAACGATTGCAAGTAAATTCAGAGTGACGCACATTCCCGGGTGCTCGTACTCTTTCAATGGGGGTTAACTGTCACGTATTTGCCCTATGGTGTAAACAAGGGAAGGTTTGATATTTTGGATTCCGGTTCATTCTTACAATACTTCATTTATTATTAAGTTACTTACTCATTGTTTACATTTTTGGCGTGATTTCAATTTAAAAACTATTCAAAACTTAGACTCGAATAAGGTATGTGTTTTTCAAGTTGCTTTCCTATTTATGTATAAAAACAAACGGTGAATCTTAAATCTTAGAATGATTTCCGAATCTAATTTCGTTACCTGCCTTCCGTACCTTAAATTTCATTTTAAATGTTATCTAACACAAATAAAACAATTAGGCTAAAAGCTACAATAAATAATAACATGAGGATGTTTTATTTGAACAATTAACCCCCTAGACTTTATTGAAGTTCGGTAGATTAACTGAAACTTTTATTCGTGCATGGTAAGATGATGATTAAAGTCATCAAATTACTGTATTGTGCACTCAATCAGCACTGAGACTTGAGAGTGACTAGATGATGATTAAACTAGAAAAAGTATCTTTAAATGAATGAATGATTTATCTATCGAAACTCGATGAATGACTATGAATATTTCATGTTAAGCAATTTAGCAAAATCAGTAGAATATTTTTAGTTCTACCGTCTGTAGGTCTGTTGAAAGAAATTCCTAAAACCGAAAACTAATTAATGTGATCAGGTGCTTTAACTAATCAGTATTCTATAAACTCTTTCTTGAAAATCCCTAAAAGTGTAAATTGATAGTCGAAAAATTGCATGTTTGATTCAAAAGGGAAAAATCTCGAGCCTTTTAACAGATGTCAGTTAGTATGAAATTCTTCATTTTCAGGTATCAAAGAAATCGACGAATCATGATACCAACTAGGGGCTCTGTCCTTCGTCAGGGTATTATGATAACTTCAACTTTTCTGAAACAGTCAACTTGTCAATCTACGGGCTTTAGAAATCTAAAACAGGCTGTAGCGCTACTACCAATCATTAGAAAATATGCGGTTGCCTCCCATCAAGCCGAGCAAGGAGATGAGCTTATTCTGACATACATCGAAAAACAAGACCAAGGAAAGATTGCAGTATTAGCAATGAATCGACCTCGAGCGAAGAACTCGTTTGGAACGAATGTTATATCCCTATTTAAACAACATCTTGAAAGCCTTCGATTCGATAAAGATGTTCGTGCAGTGATTGTACGAAGTATGGTTCCTGGAATCTTTTGCGCTGGAGCAGATTTGAAAGAAAGGCTTAAAATGAGACCTGAAGAAGTTGGACCGTTTGTCTCCAATCTTAGAGATTTTTTAGTAAATATTGAAGCCCTTCCAATGCCTGTCATTGCCGCGATTGATGGTGCTGCACTTGGTGGTGGTCTTGAACTCGCCTTGGCCTGTGATTTAAGAGTGGCCTCGGCAACTGCTAAAATGGGCCTTGTGGAAACCAGGCTAGCAATCATTCCTGGTAAGTTGTTCCATGAATTTTAACAACTTCCCTTCTTCTGAAACTTGGCCTGTTGAAAATTTAAGTGAGATTACTGATATTAGAGTAGTCAGACCCCTTGAGTTTGGGCTTGGGTTAATTAACTTCTCTTTGATCCAACGACAACGACATACCAAAATAACCTCTCAATCTATTCAGAGATATGATCTGATGGGGTATAGCTGGAGGGCAGAAACTCGGGGAAATTGAAATTCGGGCTTTTCTGATTGATAAGTAAAACATACGTTAATCAATCATTCCAGTCATACGTAAGAACTTGAACGCAAACGTGTGGTTTTGGAAACAGCATGTGGTGGTAGTGGCAATGGTAATCTACAATTTACAGTTCAGAATGGTTGGCTTAAAAAGAAGGATAAAAGCTTTCAAGAATAGGTTCTGAAACTCAATCAAATTTTACAAAAATATAGTTTAAGCTGGGGGTCACACAATTTCCACTCAAAATACATGTTTTCTAAGACTCGCATATTCAAGGGAGATTGAAGGTTTCATTTTGAAAAATTAGCCTTCAAAGGAGATGTTTAAGCTGTCTCCTGAAAAGGTTCTGAGAAGAGTATAAATTGAAAAACAAAATTACATACGTAGATGAGCTATACTATTCTATTATCTTATACATAGCCGTCAGCGTCTTCCATCCCGGCCTGCGTAAGTTGGTTTGCAGTTTTGCTGAACTGTCAATTGTTGATTTAATTCTAGGTGGTGGAGGAACCCAACGACTACCTCGAATCATTGGAGTGTCTAAAGCCAAAGAGTTAATATACACCGGAAGAATATTGGATGGATCTGAAGCGAAGGAAATCGGGTTAGTGAATCAAGTAGTTGAGCAGAATAAGACTGGAGACAGGGCTTATCACAAAGCGATTGAATTGGCGGAAGAGATCCTCCCCAATGGACCCATTGGAGTCAGAATGTCCAAGATTTCAATCAGTCGTGGTATTCAAGTAGATCTTTCCACTGGATTGGCCATCGAAGAAGCCTGCTATTCTCAAGTTATTCCAACCAAAGATAGAATCGAGGGTCTTGTAGCATTCAAGGAAAAACGACCTCCACGTTTCAAGGGAGAATAAACCATTAACTGTTCAAGTAGACAGACTAGGGGAAAATACATTTCCTGACATTTTTTGGTAAAATTGTTTCATTTCATGGAGTTCATGGAATGTCACCGGTTCCAAACTATTGTCACATTTTCTCTCTTCTGGAGTATTGCTGTGCACTCAAAGCCAATTCAATTTAAAATCGATTTATAATCTTTTTAATGTAATATTATTAAAGTAGGAAATATCTTACTTACCTCCTCGTGACTGGGCTTGAGGTAAAATTACTCAAGTAATAGAAAACTAGCATTCCTAAAATTTAATCATGTCAAGAAAAATTTAAATTTAAAATATCTTGGCTATTTTAAGTAGAAATCTAATTTTAAATAAATGCTATTGAATCAGTTACTTTTATTCAAATATTTATTCTTGCATTCACAAAAAAATTTGAAGATAGACAAATTGTGAACACAGTCAACATAAATGATTCCTTCGTCTTCCTGGCATCACTTTTATTAATTGGACCCGTCCTTCGATTCCCTGAAATTCAAGGCTGTATGTTCATGTACAGATCCAGCAAAACCAACGCTATTAGTAATTAATTCCTTAACACTCTATTTGGCTAGTCTGTTCTTAAGGCAAAATAGGACCGGATTTAATATATTAATCGTGCTTATAGAAAACTTCAAATTATTCTGTTAGTTCATATAGATATTTATTTTCGTTAATTATTAAGTCTCCAGCCACCTAATGCTTGTAGATATATACAGGGTGTCCCAGGCCATTGTTCGAGTCTTTAAAAATCGGTATTTCCAAAACTAATCGAGCGATTTTGATT
>JAQFYM010002713.1:0-22025 GCA_034694785.1 Agrenia bidenticulata
TTTCCCACTAGGGACCGGAATAAATTGTAATTCTCAATTTATAACCCCAAATAAATCTCAATTTATTCCGGTCCCTAATGGCCATATAATATATGCCATTATGGAGTGTACCCTATCATATATTGCCATATTTTTTTCAACCTTTTATGACCGAAAAATTATCAGTAATATTTAAATAAAACACGATTATTGCAAAAAATTTTACTTAGTAATGCAAAAAGTAATTAAAATATATTTATATAAACGATAAAAAGTGGTTGTTGTTACTTTTACTAGCGTTCGCCGTAGAAATTACATGTAATATTATTTTAATAAATAAAAAATGTTTCTGGAAAGTACTATTTTTGGCTTTAAAGCCGTTAATTTATAAAATATATGCCGGACGTCTAGTTTATTCTCATTTGATTAATATTTTTTTGAATTTATATAAATTTTTTCGGTGTAATTTAAGTTTTAATAGGGCAAAAATCTCCTTCCATAATATGGCCATTATGGAGGGAAATCAAAAATAGCCACCCCATAATATTGCCATACCATTTTCGGAGCCGCTGGTCATAAGAATAAGATATATTCAGTAAAATACGTTAAATATGAATTTCTGCTTAAATCGACGTATGTTAGTATGGAAAGAGATGTTTTACAATATTTTTTTTACTTCATAGGCTGTAAAACAGGATTACCGTGTTTGTTTGTAATGATAAGTAAGCCTTTTTTTGTGTAGTTTATAAAAATAGAATATTATGGTGTTTTTTATGATTGCCCCACTATTTTTTTTATAATCCTATTACTTTTATTTTATATACCCCTTCTCGGTGGATGAAATCACCGGTCACCTATTTTCGCTTTTCGTATTACCCGTAATATTTTGGCATAAAAAAGAACTAAAATATGACTAAAATATGCCAAAATATGCCGTAAAGCGGTCGGAAATAAAAATCATAGCCCTAATTATTACTGCGTCTGATATATGTAAGACAAGCTATTTTTTGGTCGCAATATGCCCTAGCTCTATTTTTTGATTTCATATATTTATAAAAAGCAATATCTAACCTTCTTTATTTTTATTTGATGGTTTGACGGGCGATTGTATACGATCTTGCGATTTTACGCCAATTGGGTCTTCGCAAACGGCGAAAATTTCCATGACGATGATGATACTATAGATAGAAATCTAGAACTAAAAATATATGACGGTATGGCAAAAGTAATATAGAAAGCAAAAAAACTTGAAAAACTATTTATAATGTACCATTTTGTCAATGAATTCTGCAAAAATACCAAAGCTTCATGACATTAATCAATACATAGTTTTTCATTGATAAGGTACCGTTTAGTCTTTATCGAAGTCATTTATTAGTTTTATCATACTTTTGACTTTTCCTAATTGGTGTTTGTTTTGTTTTTTTGTTTCATTCACGACAAGACAACCATATAATTATATGCAATATGAATCCAATATGCGCTAATTTTTTGTTCGCTATAAAAAAGTAAGAGTAAAGTTTTTTTTACTTAATTAATATAGAAACCAAGTTATTAAATAATACTAACTAAAAATACGATAAACCGTATTTTTTGCAAAAAAGAACATTTTTGCATCTTAAAATAAATATTACTTTACAGAAAACAAAATTAATTGTACATTTAATAAACGAAATTGAGTGTTTGTTATTTTTTATATTACAATTTATATCATTAAATGTATATTAATATTGTACTTTTGCTTTAGTTATTATTATACATGTATATGTTACTGTAAAAGTAGATTTTTTCGCCAAGTATACTTTGCCGTGGCAATGTATACTTTGACGGGAAATTTTGCCAAGATGCAATTAATCCATTCATAGTAAATTTGCTAAAAAATTATCGACAAGTAAAAATAATATACTTCTATTACTTTTTCTAGGCAAAACTTTAACTAGTAAAAGTATTATTGGCGTAATAAAACACGCCAAAATAAAATGAACCAATATGTATGACGAAAAGTAAAAAAAATAGCATTAAATACAGGCATTTAATTTAATACGAATGTTCGTAATGTTATAGACGAAAGAAGCAGAAAATATAAAAGAAAACCATAATATTAAAGTTGCTGTGTTATTTACGGACTACTTAATCAGTGAGAAAAACCTAAGTTAAGATAATAATCAAGTATTACAATATATCTGTGCACAATATACAAAAGCGAGGATATGAATTATAACCAGGATAAATAACAATGCACATGAAGCTGTAAGCGTTAAAGTATATTATTATATAAATAAATGAAACTGCAGTTAATAACTATTAATTTTATCTTAAATTACAATTTCTCGTAGTTTTACAAATGATTTTATACTTAGGAAAATTTTACAACTTATAATTCTATAAACTTATTGAATACGCGTTTTGTATAAAAAAATACAAAAAACTCTTCCAAAAAGTCCCGTTTTAACAAAATTATATATAAATAGTATAGTATAAAAATAAAAATAAACGACAGCATCAGGGCGTCCGGTTTGGTATGTGATTAATATGGAACTCAAGTTTAAGACCGACCTCTTATATGGCTTTAATGCCCATAATAGTATTGCCACGTACGAGGTAGTATTTTTTATTAAATTTAATTTTTTAGAACTGTAATTTTTACTTTTTAACAAGGTTATGGCATCTTAATAGCTACTCCACTTTTTAAGACATTTTTATTATAGATGTAACCGTAATCTGGTAAAAGTAAAGAAAAAAAAGACCCAACATATTTTTTTCTTTTTATTTAAATTCAAAAAAAATCTTTGTTTTATGAAACACTTTGACCGCACTATTTTTTCGTAAGTTTTTTATAGATTTTATCAGAGTATTTATACCTTTTTTATAACAAAAATAAAAAATGCAATACATAAATGACATTCCATATAAACCAAATGTTGTATTTTTGTATTTTATGCTTTAGACATACAATATATAAGAAAATGTATAATTCAATGGGTAAACTTGCATTTAAAAAGAACGTAAGTAATTTAATGCATACTAGTTTACTTTTTTTTACAACTAATCAGTAATTTTGTTCTGCTAATCGTTACTTTTTAGTAACATAGAAACAAGATTTGTAGAAATACATTTAGTCATATAAAGAGAATATACAATATGTAAAAAAATCATTTTCCATCCATTAAAGCCATAAAATATATGGCCTAACAATAAAAGGCCAAGGACTTTTTTTATTGAGCCCTGCGCAGAACGATGTTTTTATCACCAAAATCCAATTGTATAGACAAAGGATAAAAACTAAGAAATGACAAAAAAATTGGAGTATTGTATAGTAAAATGTTATAATTAGTTACACGGCTTGCACAAAAATTATAAACAACAAGGTGTGCATATTTTTTACATTACAAACTACGCATATGTATGCTGTTAAAAGCAATTAAATGTACATTTGATAAAACTGTTTTTTTTTTTAATACTAAGTATATAGTTTCGTTTTTAATTTAACATTTTTACAGGCAAACAATGTAAAATATTTAGTCTGTTTATTTATGGCAGAATAAACACAGATTATTTGTAACAAGAAAAAAAATTTTTGCAATGATATCGTTCAAATTTTATTTATTTTACTATCAAGACTTTTCGGTTTTTTTAAACCCTGAAAAACGTAAAAATCTCCACCCCTATATAGAACGCAAAATATAAATGTTTATTTTATATTCTCACATTTCACACGATCTTCTTTTAGTGATTTTTCTCTGGTTTTTAATTTTTTTTTACGGCGTATATATTCATTTTGAAGATAAATGCCATTTTTTAATAATTTTGCCTATAGTTACTGTCGCAGATGCTTAAACTTTTTTTGTGCAAGAAATGTAACGGAATTTTTGGTGGCTACTTTATCTTTTTAATCACACCCCATAACAGTATAGTTACCGATTAACCTTTTGTATAATAGTCTTGGTGCCTTAAAAACGTATTTTGTATATTTTAAAGCTTTTACCAATATAAAATTATACTGCCTGCAATATCTTATATTAAAAAAAAGCCTGGAAAATAATATTATAAATATCTACATATACTTTTTTTTTTGCGAATAACCTATTATTAAAAACAAATATATATAGCCCGGTTTTTTGTTTAAGCGCCTGTATAAAAATGAATATAAAAGAATAAATATAGAAAGCCATTTTTACGCATAAAATGGTGGTTCAAATTTAACGGCTATTTTTTTTTTTTTGTATATAACAAAAGAGTAACTTATAAATCAACATGTTTTATTTTTAAAAATCATTTGGATTTTGCCTTTTCATTTCTTTTTTTTTAAACATAATTGACACATGGATTAAGAGAATATTGCAAAACAATTTTCTTGTCTTTTTCACTCTTACTTTTAAAAAATTGTTTTAGAATGTTACCGTACTAGTATATAAAATAAAAGAGTGCACGGGGACACGTAAAACTTTTTACATGGCTACGTTTTCATGTATTAGGAACCCAAATATGAAATTACTAGTATAAGTGCACTGAGTGGATTCCTTCACATGCACGGATACATATGTATTTATATTAGTCCAGTTGGTATAATAAAATGCAATATATGTGTCCTAACCTTAAGTAAAATGTTTCAATATATGTGTTTTGCAGTTTTGTAATGTTTGAAGCGTTTTAAAATGTTTTTGTATTAATTTGATGGCAAAAATGCAAAACTTTTCTAATGTCGTGTATAGAAAATTTCAATCAAAATTTAATTGATTTTTGCTATGATTTAAAAAAACAAAAACATCAAATATATGTGACGAAATACATTTGGGTTATAAATTTTGTACTTCTATGAGTAAACTATTATAGTTTTATATCTTACAAAAAAATAGATGCCAAAGTAGCCAAGAAAAAAAACAGAAAATCAAAAAAAAAAAATAATTATAACTTACGCTACAAAATTGGCATATTAGAGACTACTTTACTGTTCTTAGATATACGTACATACATGATGCATGTGTTGAATTCCAGTTTATTATAATAGAACGTAAATTAATTATATTTTATATATTATTTGAAATTATACAAGAAAAAAAAAGAAAAAAAAACAACGAAACTTGACTGAAATCATATTATGCAAGTAAACATTTATTTGAATTGTGTTAGACAACTAAAAGATTAAATATCCAGGTAAATAAGTGCAAATAAATAGTACCCATAAACAAAATATATTTTCTACAAATAATACTTTTTTGTAATTTGTTTATCCCAAACTGCTCTTTCAGATTGCTACTTATTATTTTAACGAGTTTCTAACAATGATTTAAAACCGGACAAGCATATAAAAAATGGTAATAATACAAAAAAAAATCATTAAAAAATACAATTTTTCCAGTTGAATTACAAAAAATTCATAATTCGTTTTTCCATTGTTTCAGCACTGGTTTTTGTTTTAAACAAAAACTAAACTATTATTTTGATGCTTCTATTGTAAAAAACGCCTTTTTTTGTTAAATGAACATTAGAAATTTGTAAACGAGCTGTTTTATATTTTTCTAATAATATAGATTGGAATGTAATGTTTATTCGATTATATGTGAGCATGAAATATGGTTCAAAGTGCATTTTATATATTTTCAAAATAACTAGACAATCAATTAGCCCTTAAATGCAAATTAACATATTGATTTTTTACTTTTATATAATTGTCTGTCTTCGATTACTTTGATATGTTTAGACAATGTATCTTTCGCATCAGGCAATGTTTTTTATTTTGGTAATATACACAGAACATTTTAAACTTATAATAAAGTATAAGGCCACTATAGCGCACATTAAAATGCTCATTTAGATCATGAGGTAGAATGTGGTTGGTCGACCACCATAAGAAAAAAAGTTTAAGCCTGAATGCAAGAAAGCTGATTGCAGAGATTTTTTTAATCTTAAAAAATACAAAAGTATCAATTTAACAGTCTTTTGTAGATATAAATAAATATCTACTTACTCAAAAGTTATGTTTTTGCGCATGTTTTTTAAAAGAAAACTGGCTGCCTCCTGATTTTAAATATACTTCACATGCCCCTTACTGCACATAACGAGCTTATATACCCAGTAATCAAAAACTTAAACGTAGACAGACAAAAATGGAGTACAAGATCTACTACAATTTAGTTTATTTTATTTGTTGTCTTGCAGTGCCGTAAAAATTTGTGAGTCTATTAATTTGTGCCTTTGTATATAAAAGCATGTATGTTAAAAATTTAAGCTAAAAAATTACATTTTGTTTACTTGCTCGCAGCCTTTAAAGTAATTTTTTTGCAATTAATTTTTGAAAATCTATAAGGCAACAATAACGGGAAAATACCTCTATCATACCGTATTAGCAAGTAATGTAAACTATAGGCGCAGAAATAAATACTTATTAATAGAGTGATATAAAATTCCTTTTATAAAAATATAGTTAAGCTTTACAAACAACAAAAAATTTTTTATATTTTTGTTAATATATCTAAATACTTTTTCAAATACATATACAGATACAAAATTTACAAACCGATATTTTAAGTATTTTACAGCAACCTTAGATTAAACATTGAAATATAATTTTATATCCCTACCGGTATTTACTTGTTTCGAATGAAAATATTTAACTTAAAAATAAGTGTTTCCGCCTATTTTAAAATATAACAAAAAAATACAGAAAGTATTTTTTTTATTAAAACACTTTATGCAGCGTTGTTTGTAATCTACTGTAGAAGATGTTATCGTTCTATATAGACACAACAAATAGCTTTTTCAAATCTGCAAACATCTTTTTTTGGGTTAAAAGTCCAATCCTCGTAATAAACGTCTTCTTTTGCGTATATCAAAGGCCTCAATATATATGAATACGTCGAATTAGAATAAAACCACAACTTAAAGCATTGAATGTTACGCAATTCGATAACAAAGCTTTCAGTATTATATATGTTTCAGTTTACCAGTCACACTTTGTGCGTGTTGCATGGGCACCGATCTTGTGATGGTAAACTTGCAAAATAGTCATACAATATATAGCCATTATGGGTGGAAAGTTCTTTACCATGTTTTATCATATTTATATTGAACACGTAAAGTTAGCTTATATTATTATAATTTAGAAATTCAGAATTACGCTATCTTTTTACCGTAAAAACATTTCTATAGTGGTATTACACATAATAAAAATAATTTGTATTTAATCATTGTCTTAACTTTTTAGATGGTATTAAAAAATAACAAACCCCTTTTTATGCATCCTAAATACCGAAATAAACAGAATACGTCTAATGTTAAATAGAAATTTGATTTTGCATTTTTTTTTACGTATTCGATTTTTTTGGTCGACTAAAAGTATTCACGTACAATTTTACATGGGTCAAAATACAAAAGGGTCTAAATATTAGAGATACCATCAACTATACGGGATTCATTTTAAAGGTATTTATACATATTATAAATAGTGCCGTGGATAAATCAATAACATTAAACAAAAAAAAGACAGAAAATAAGTTCGAAATGCTTTAAAATGCGCTTCTTTGTTTTTGTTTTTACAAATAACGTTCTTAATTATCATAAACAACTATAAATAAAATTTAATTGCAAAAAAATTATCATTTCTAAAGATAATTGCATCTTACGGTAAATATTTATGTTGGCACAAAACAGGCTTGCGACATATGTTCTATAAATGCAGTACGAATCTATATACATAAAACATTAAATCCTGTGTAATATTTACGTTTGCGTAAAATTACTTTTCGTATAATTATTCATATCCATTATCAAATATATTATATTAAATAATTTCCAAGCGAAATAAGTGGTTTTGTGTTGTTACATCTAAATACAACTATAATTTTTTGCAAGTTTTGAACGCGCAGGAAGATAAGGACGTAATTACTCAGACTGAATACAAAGAAGAACTACCTTTCAATGCTATTTTATTACTAGAAAAAATTTAAAACAACCAGAGAATTCATATTCAGTCATAAAAAACAATTAACTGGTATACTTTACCGATTCACTTTTATTTTATAATAATTTAGAAATGTAAATTTGCAAAAAAAAAACGAAAATTACAACAATAAAAATGTCTCGGGAGATAAAAAATATATATTTTGTCGAAATATTGATTTTAGGTAGTTGCAACAAAAAAAAGAAGCATGAAATTTCCATAAATTTTCCATAATTTTCATTATGGTCGGGATTGATATAAATTTTTAGCCCATACTCCTATACCATCATCGTATAGCTTGGAGTTTCGTAGCAAAGTTTAAGTGTATTACTAACAATATGCAGAGACTTTTATAAGTTTTTTTATACGAAAATAACATCATCCGCTGCGCATTTCTATTGTAAGATTTGCTTTTTTTCGTATGTTTTGTTGATGCTTACGCATCTAGCCGATTTATAAGACACCATGAATAGGATGGCGGCTTACCTTGCTGAAGGCATGATAAGAAAGAATTCTAACACTGCGTCTCAGGATTCGGTTGGTCTGCACAGCAGATCATAAAGGAATAATGCAGGCGCCGATATTCTAGACTTAATAACCACAAATGGTAATATGAGAACAAGATCATCATGTAATATAATTGTTCTAGATAGGTACAATTAAGTTTGTTTTAGATTAAAAGGTATATTTGAAGTTAATAGTAAAGCAAATACCAAATATTTAATGTCATTTCCTTCCCGTCGTGAGTCAAACTCATGTGGAACGACTAGTAAATGTAACCTGTATATTTGTAGATTATAAACGTTTTGAGTTTTCGCAAAACTTTGATTCATGTTGCTATACCAAAATAGCATATTATTTACAGTAAAATAAATTTATTTTGTTTGTAAAATTCTAAAAAATACTTTTTATTTCTAAATACAGTATACTAAACTATTATTTGAAAAATTTTAATCGCGATTTATAAGCAATGTAATATAATTTTGTATATTTTTTTTGAGCAAACTTTGTGTTTCATATAACAGTTATAAAAACTAGTTCCTGTACTTTTTTATTGTTACGAACTCTACGAAAACTCTTTTTTACATTTGAAATTATTGATTTTTTCAGGAGACGAGAACAGCTGTTTAATAAATCTATTTACATTTTAATGTTTATTTGCTGTAACGTCATAATCATTGTTATTCAGGTGTAATTTTACAACAAATAAGAAAATGCGTATTAATAGATATTTTTAGCTTATGCATTTAGGTGTCGAAAAATGTACGCTTTTTCTATACACAGCTTTTAATAAACAGTGCGTCTAAATTTAACAGATTCTTCACACGATTTAAAATCGAACACATCAAATTTATTTTCATAACATTTTAATGCCATAACTTTCTTATTGTAATAATATTTCGTCATATCATCTTTTTTCTTAGATGACCAAACCAACAAAAAAACAAAGAAATATAAAAAAAAATTAACAAAAATAATTGTTTTAGTACAAGATGTCACACGAACATTTTTTGATTAAAATTACAATTATCCTAAAATTTTATCGATGAAAAAAAACTTCCTATAGACATATACAGGTAAACACACCCATATTCTCACTTTCTCTTTTTTAGAAAATTTTCGTATATGGTAAATTGAAAAACATGAACTTTTGACACTATAAAAAAATAGAACAGAAACGCATTACAAACGTAACAAAATTGTTAATATAATGATTTTGCATTGATTTGAATGTTGTGAATGATTATTTAATGGTGTTGACTAAAGCCCTATATTTTTTTGTACCCAAAAAATCGAGGTGCGAGTGTATATTGAATTAGCCGTAGTTTATTCCATATTAATTGCGTAAGAGGAAACAACTATATCGGGTAAAGGTTTTTAAAAAAAGTCAGCATAGTCGATTACATCTTTTATACACTTTTTTTTACCCTGAAGAAGTTTTCTCTTTTAAACATATAATACAAAATGCCTAAGTTATCTTTGGATAGGTAAAAAACCACGAAAAACGGTATTTCTTTTTTTAAAAGCTGTTATGTCGACATCTTAGACCGAAAAATTGTAAATCCAGGGAATTTTTTTAATTTTTTTTTTTAAAAGAAGAAAAAAAAGTTATAGGCCAAAAAGAAAAATTATGACCTAGTAGATGTTTTTCAATGTAATAAACACGCGTCTGCAAAGTTTATTTAAAATACAATCGGAAAAGCGTAAAAAACTTGGATTCTTTTTTATAATAAAAATTCAGAATAAAGTATTTTTGTAGGTTTTAAATGTAAAAATAAAACAATATATCCTTCTTTCTTAGCACTTTTTTTATTGCATGAAATAATCAAAAAGAATAATGAGACATAAAAGATAATTCTATCAGTTGTTTTTAATCTTAGTAATAGAAATGCAATAAAATTATTCGTAGCATTTTTCTTGTTGTGGTATTTTATTTTCGAGTGCGTATGTAAAGCATTTAGATTTAGTAAATACAAATCATAATATGTTACAGTATAGATTCCTTTTTTTTTTGATATGTGTGTTATTTGTAAGTAAAAATCTTTACGTTCTTTTATACCTAAGACAAGACACGGTTATTTACCAACTCTTTGTACAGGCAGCGGGTTATATTTATACGACCATGAGCCGGGTCGGGCAATTTATGTATAAAAAACCACGCAGTAATGTATTTTGCATGTTTGAAGTAAAAGTCAAGATTAAAATGCGATTCATAAACACCCATAACGTCTTTTGTTTTTTATTTTTGTTATATTTTCTTTTGCAATAAAATCAAATAATTTTTACACGCTATAAAAAACAAATACGTATGGGTAAAGTAACAATATCAGGGTCACGGGTATGTGCTTTATCTTAAAATGTACAGTTGTTTATTTTTTTCGGGATGTTTGGGCTTAGTCGCAGAATTTCACTGTTTTAAGTTAATAACTCCGGTTTCCTATATGTTTCAAAAATAAAAAAAAACGAAAATAAACATTTTGAACACATTCGATATTGTGGTCACTGACTTATTTTATGCATTTTAGTCAGATAGCATACAAGCACCGAGGTTAACATCTCTGCGAATAAGATATTTTTTTAAAGAAGAAAAAAATGTTTTTACAAAAAAAAAATAATAATACTAAAAATTGCAAGTGCAAAGCAAATGCACTTTTTTTTTGTGTTATTTTTTACATATTTTTTTTTGCATGAGCAATTTGGGGTTGATCTTTTTGATATACAAAAACAGAAAACACATTTAAGCAAACATAAATACCTCTTGTATGTTTTTTATAAAATATGTATTCTTTGTTTCTTCGGAAATAGACGCCAGACGCAAGTTATAGTCACAAACACACAAAAAATCTACATTAGCAATATATAATTTGGTAAGAAATTACTTTTAACTATATTGGTAAATTATTATAAGCTAGAACATAAATGCAAAAAAAATGCTATTTTTTATATGTTTATATGTCCTGTTACAAACTTCATCTTTAAACTGATATTTATAATATATATTTTATTTTCAACAAAAAAAAGATCTATACCATTTAAGTTTTTTTTTGTGTACTACTTCAAAAAAAACAGTTGTATATCATTGTAAAAGATGCATTTTTTTACAAAAATTATAAAGCTCTTTTTTCTGGTTCACTTCTAGAGTCACCAATCATTAAACAAGACATTGCTTCGCCCTTTTAAACGCATAAACAGCATAATAACGCGCCCCAACCCAAATTAAAAGCTAGGACAAGCACGTACGCTTAAAATCCTAGATGCGCAGGTCAAAATAGAAAATCAACTTTTTTTTGATAAAAAAATGACTTGTGAATCTAACCAAATTTAAGATAAGCATAATATACAGTTTAGTAGATTAATAATCAGCTATTTTACAATGTTTTTGGTTCAAAATACATCGAGTAAATGTTTTTTAACACACACATACATACTCTGGGCAAATTTAATCATACAAGCTGCTATGAAAACTACGCCATTACATAATCTGTAGTGTAAAACCGTATTGTACCTTCTTTTAATTTTCTGACATGAAAACTTGAAAATTAAATAATGACTTTTTAATGTAACTTGCGTTTACGTTGCACACTTTAACGTATAAAATGACTGTTTTTTAAGCCGGTTTACTGGATACATTTTTTTCTGGTTAGAGTTCAAGCACAAAATATGTTTTTTCGGCTTTTTTACAAAATGCACAATACTACCAAAAATATTACAAAATTCAGTAAACCAGGGTGTCCAAAAGTATTTAGTATTTTTTTTAGTTTTTTGCATATAAAGAAACAAATCGTGGCATACCATTTCATTTAATACGTTGTGTTTACTGTTATATCTAGAATAAAAGACCCCCTTCCTGTATTCGAATAACTGACCTACATGGTTTTATGTTTGTAGATAACGCGTAAGTCTTATACCCGAGTAAACGTACAAAAGTCTTTTTTTTTATTTTTTCAAAAAACAAAAAGAAAATTACTGGTAAAACATAAGAAGTTTGCAGTATTACAATGTTATCGTAGTAAAAACAAAGCCAAATATGCAGCATAAGTACAAAAAAATCACTGTAGCAACACATTTTTTGCATGCTTTGAGCGTGTTTCTACATAAAAAAAAATTTTCAACAATCGATCTAAAGGGTTAAAGATATATTTTATAACAAAATATTATAAAGCAACTACAGCTACAATGAAAGTATTTCCGCTTATCAGTGTAATACAGTTTATAATAATTTTTGTACACAAATAAAAAAATCGTAATAATATTAGATATGTTGCCGAATGATCTCCAATTTACAAATTATTAGGTTTTGTTATTTGTTCAACGCAAAATGCCAGAAGCATCACCCAAATTTTGTGCCCCCTACTTTGGTTTGCGCAAAACGCAGAAAATCACTACAAAAGCTTTTTTGGTTGTAGTTGGGCTTAAACACTAGTGCCATAATGTTTTTTCTAAGTATATCAAATTTTAAAGCGATAAAGAGCATAAAAGAATTGCGCCATAAAACCAAAAAAAAGGGTTTTATAGTTGCTTGATTTTTTACCAAGCGTTTGCGTCTATATGTTGTTTTTACAAATACGACGGTATACACGTGGACACAAGAAAAAAACAATACCGTATACTTCGGAACCTTTTGTTCAGGTAATTTTACATAAAGCCATAGCAACTAGTATCTTTTTTTAGTAAGAGGCAATAAGAAAATTTAATGGACATAATTTTTTATTATGTATGCAGCTGACAATACGTAGCTATATTTTAACCTACGTGCAAGAAATGTTTGTGGATAATCTTAACATGCGAAAATAGTCGAACTTGGAGTTAACAGGCTGACATGGTCATATATGCCGGTGGAGATCTGTTATAAAGGGGGTGATTATCAAGGGTTCTATAACGCACGGTTAAACGAGGTAAGTTGTTATTTAGGTAAATCACTACATTTAGGCCTCAAAAAGGTTCTTCATTTTTTTGAAAAACAGTAAAGTTTTGCAGAATACGTCATATTGTGGGTTACTTATACACTATACCGTAAAGTGTATAGTTATTGTATGCTAACAGCATTTTTTGTTCATAATATGCTTTTATCTCTTAAAATATTTATTGCATTAAAGAATACGAGAATTACACCCCGTATTTTGTAAAAGGCTAAACGGATTTTAAAAAACGTTACTATGAAATTTGCATATTAATGCATTGTTCGTTTTATCTAGTATTTCAAGTAGAATTTAGATTTAAAAATCTAGTCAAGTAAAATATATAGAAAAAGTGACATCGAAAGTATAAAGAAAATATATTGCAATAAACTATATACCTTCTGATACGTAGCATGCCTAGTCTGCGCTTGCGAGGTTTATTTATTAATGAAAATATGAGGGTATAACTTTTTTGAGCATCCAAGAATTCTGTTCCATTGTATAAATATATGATTCAAGGCGTGTCCCAAAAAATCCACCGGTGGTGTCTGCTCCTTAAGGTTAGGGCAATAATAAATCTCGGTGAAAAAATCTCTAGTGATTTTTTTTTGAGTCCCAAAGTAAAATTTTTGAGAAATCCTCTAGAGACTTTACTAGAGAAAACACCCCGTAAGCCTTGAGGGGTATAAAAAAATTCTCTAGAGTATTTAAGGAAAAACAGTAAAAATAAAAATTTATTTTTGTTACAAAAATATACCACGAAACTTAATTTCTTTTTTATGGTATCGATATATATTAAAAAGTAAAATAGAAAAATTTAATGTAAATCAGTTGCGTATTAACTTCAGATCGTTTTTGTTTATATTTACATTTTTTATCGTTCAAACCTATTTTTACTGCAATAAAACGTCATTTCTAACCCTAAAACAAATTTTAATTTATTTTGCCAAAGTTTTTTTGAGCTAAGTTTTTTAGAAGATTTCGTGGACCATTATTTTTACCTAGGGAAAAATCCCGCAAGGAAAACCTCCTAGGGGGGTTTTCTCTAGTGATTTTTTTGGGACACGCCTTCATTATATTATAATTTTTGTTATTAAGTTGTAAATCCAAACAAAAAAAAATTGTCTTTTAAATTTACTATTTGAGTTAACAATTAGAAAAAAATAAGCTTTCTTTTAATGGTAAGCTAAAAAATATATCAAAATCAATATTATCCTAGACGTAATTTTTATTTTTGCTAAAAAAACACTAACAATGTATAGTAAAAATACTTTACGCCTAAGTAACACCTACATTACCGTATAGGTCAAACCTTGATCGCGTGTTGTGTCGTGCATAGCTGTAGATTCTTAATACTTTTTTAGTTTTGTTTTGCAAAAACTTCTTAAAATATTTGACATATTTGTGATGCTTCTATTCATTTTGGCACATATTTACGCCTATCTTCTGAGGTACACAGTTGTTTTAAAAAAAGGCCTGGTTACGGTATAAACTTGATTATTCGATGTATCGAGGCAAAAAAGTAATTTTGTACAGAAAAAAGATAACCGAAGTGTTTATATTTTTACAATACTATATATGGATTTTACAATAATAAAGTTAATATTATATAGAATTAAAAGATATAAGAGTTGTAAATATAAAGGAGCACAACATAATCTTTTTTTGTCCTTTTATCCGTTTTTTTCTTCAGTTACATAATTGCACTTAAGTTGAAAATAGCAAAACGAAACTGCTTTAATAACCTCCATTTGCGCCGTTCTTTGTATTTTTTTTAATTGAATGCCGTATGACGTAACTAATTTTATCATTCCTTGTGATCCATAATTATAGCATTTTTTTATATGCAATAAAAATACAATTGCTTAATATTTTTGTAGTTAACAAAGTAGATCTTGTCACACATACGTAAAAATCTCTATATTTTCTTTTGCTTAGGTTTTTACTCGAAACTCCTATTTTTTATATCCACTAGTATCACTTTAGTATAAAAACACGTATTGACACTGTAATAGTAAATCGCTAAATTTAATTTTTATTAGGGCAATTACAAAACCCAAAAAACCCGGATCTAATGCATCCTGTAAGAATTTTGTGTAATTTTGTGTAAAGTATTATATTATACAGGTCAGCTTAATCCACGAAAATTAAGAAGATAAATATGCAACAATAACTGTTTAAACAAGTTTTGAAGTATAGATATAGTCATATCAATAAAACAACAATGTAATTTGATTTTGTTTTGCGAGAAAAATGTATGTCTTATATCTGATAGACTTACATACAGGGGTGGGATCACAATTTTTGTCTAAGGGGGGTCGGCTGAAAAAAAACTGATATATGAAAAGGCATGTCTGTATTTTTTTTTCCAAAACAATGTAAATGTATTTTCATATTTGTTTATGTATATGTTTTCTTACACAAATCTATATTAAAAGGTACAATCTGCCCTTTTTTCTTGCATGAACTATAACGGATGACCCCTGTAATTGTGCATACGAATTACCTAATAAGAGCAGAAAATTTTGTTTGAACCGTGTTGGAAACGCTAAGTATCTTTTAAAACGCTTTTTCTTGTAAAGATAGAAATTCACTCATTTTGGTTTTTCTAACAAAGTTTTTTGCTGTATTTGAATACACATGTTGTTGCAAAATTCTAGATGAATGCATTGATTACGCGTGATCAAATCCGTGTTAACATATTATCTTGTTACTAATATGTAGCATTTAAAAGTCATGATAATATTCAATAACAGTTTGTATTGCTGCTTTTTTTAGATACGCATATGCAAAAAGCAAAAAATATAGAATTGCCGAAGCCTGCATCAAATGCATTGCAACGACGTCTGCAACTTGCGGCGCTGGGCACGGTTTTGCCCTACAACTTAGGCTAAGAATCAGTGCCGCCGGTATGCCAACTTTATTTAGGTGAACGTGTTATTTAAATATAACAAAAAGTAATGCCATGATGTATCGCTAGCAAAATGCATCTTTTTACAGAAATATGCAATCGTATCTGCGCATCGTGTTCGATTAAAAATAAAATGTATATAAAAAAGCAAGGTATACATAGATACAGTATTAACTCGAGTATCAAGCACTTAGCTACCACAAAACGTGTACATCTGTTGTTGTTATCTTTTTTTCTATGTAATCATGGCCTAAGAACGCAAAACTTTGTGTTTAAAATGCTATAAAAGTGTCTTTTTTAATAGCAAAAAACATTTTATAAGATTATATATTTCATAAACGCACATACATGCATATAGCAGTGTAAAACTGGTGCTTAGCTGTAACTTTTGTTCTTTATAGTGCCAACTACAAACAGAAATACCCTTTGAACTCTCGTTTTAAGCAAAAACAACATAAACTGTCAAACAATAATTATATCTATACATAGAAGTCTACAAAACCTTAGGATCTGCGCGCATGTAGGGTTGGATAAGTTTGTATTGCGACGGACATTGTTTCTACGCTGAGAAAAAGACTTAAAAGAATTGTACTTGTTTATTTACATTTGTTTTCTTTTTATAGTTCGTCAATCTAATATATGTAGAACTTCTTTGTATCCAGAACAATTTTAATCTGGGAATAATTTGTATTTGCCTTAATCGCGTCTATTTTGGATGAGCCGTGAGTAATCTTCGACTTCTTAGAATTTACTATTTAAACCTACCATTTATTTATTTACAAACTTCTTTATTCTTATTTTATCATATATCAATTTATCATGATAAATATTTATAATCTATCATTTTCACTTTATCAGTTTTATGTATCATATCAATTATATTTTAAATCGCAACAAACATATTTTCTTTACTACAAAGTGAGTAAATGCATTCTAAATAGCGCAATCTGTAGATCTCTGCGAGATCTACACGTAGCATGCTGTAAAATCTATTTTTAGCTATTTTTGAGCATATAAAATAAGCATGTAGTGCAGGAGGTGGTTATTCATAGGTATTCACCTCCAACAGTCTATAATACATAGATTGTCTTAGATTATAGATATCGTTGTATATAATTTTTAACGCCTGCAAAACACAGTTTGAATGGCGCAAACTCGAGATCTTTGCGGATCATTGAAATAAGTTCTAGAATGGCATATTAATTTTACAGGCGGTATTTACACGCCCTTCTAGGTATAGGTTCATCTTTGAGTGTTTTTAGGCGTTCGTGACAGCACATTCTGATGCTATAGCATTAACATTTAGTATTCAGGCGTCTGCTTGTTTACGCTTGTCTGCAACAAAACTTGCCACGGCGCCTTTTTTTAAACAATTGATGACTTGCAACGCAACAAAATTATAGGCATTTCTGTGCGTAACTGAACTTTAAAGTAGCCAAAACGTTGTGTTTTTTAGTAAAAATACTTGAAAATGTTACATTTTTTACGGCAAACCTTTTTTTTATTGGCTTTTCGTATTTACTGAACCATAACCGTACCCTTACGGAACCTTTCTTCAGAAAACCTAAAGCCTTGTTTATTGTTACATTAATGGCGCGTGTGCATTCATTATATAATGTTCTTTGCATTAGTCAATTTTCACATTGTTTGTTTTTTTTTAGCATTTAAAAGGCGAGGTTTTCTCTTGGGAAGAATTTCGTCTCTACAGGCTTTTCCGCCAATTTTTTTGGCACCAAAAAAAATAAGCTTACGACCTTGAACAACGAGGCTGATGCTACATGCAGCGTGACCTTGATCCACCATACCACTATCATAGCTTCTATAAGCTTGTGTAGAACCATGACAGGCACATATTGGTCCTTACCAAAGTTAAATCTCTTCGCGGGTTACCTATAGTTATCGGCCACCTACCTACAGATTATACTCTTAAGTTTGCGCACAACTAAGTAATAATATGGGACACGTTAGTTTAACTTTTTGTGAATTAAAGCACTCTAGTGGTTTTCTAAGGATTTGAAAGTAATCTTCTACATGTAAGTATGTACATAAAAATAGATTTCTTTTTTTACAAGTCATAATTGTTATACGAATAATTTACAAGTAAAAAAAATGGTTTATTTCTTAGGGTCAAAAACTCTTTGTACTACGAAACAAGTCAAAGGGATGTGCAACCACCCGAACCTTCCTAAAAACCCCTGGATACCACTCCTGCCATCATAGAGCCTATAAAATTTAGTATTTTTTCATTTAAACATTGACGTTTTTAACAGAAGATTGGCATAAAATACAAAGCAAAAATACCGTCATCATACAATTTTCAGTGGAATTTTTTAATGTAAAATAAAATCTCTTTTTGTATTAATATAATGTATTATACTTGATTTTTTGAATAAAGTATAAACAGTAATGAACCATGAATTATATTGTTAAGTACACACATTTTGAGCTTAAGTTTTAAATATTTGAACAGAAAGGGGTAGTCTTATGTTTTGTCAAATGCGTCTAAAATATAAAATGATCCATGATATTAACATACGCAGTATAAAATGTGTTATAAACGAAGCTGTACCAGTTCGTGAACTTTTTTTAGTGATTTTTTATTAAGTTTTGCGTGTTTAACACTATTAATACAATAACCAATATAATTTGCCACTGTTGGAATTTGAAACAGTCCGTAAATTTCGCAGTTTGGTAAGTTTGAAACTGACATTTATCTTGAACTTTTGTTTAAAAAGTATTAAAGATACAAAAAATGACTACAAAAAAAATTTATAATTTTATTATAAACGTTAGAGATCATTAATACTTTACTTTGCCTAAAGGGATAGAAATAAACGTTTTATATCCTTTTTTAGTTTTAAAAATCGTAAATCAAGATTTACTGGTACATTACAATGTATTTGTGCGTACCAAGGGTACAATATACTTATTAAAGAATTTTATTTCATTTCCTTTTCCTTTTAATTTTTATGAAATCATTTGGTATATAAAACTAAAATATACCACAGGCTATTGTATAGATAAAATATACTCTGAAAAATTATCCTTGTTTTTAAAAATTTTTGGTGATGGTAAATATATTAGATTTATAGAAATACACACTTAAAAAAACTTAGTTTTCAAGAAATACACTAGAACAAAGCCAAAAATGTAAATACTGAAAATACGTGCGTTTTCTATTTAATCAACTCAGTTAGAATATTAATAGTTATCATATTAAAAAAATAAAATACCAACGATATTTTAAAGTTTAATCCCGCATTTTTCTTTAGTATAGACTGTAAAGGGATTAATCGACATTTGACTTTTTTTTTCTGCACTACTTCTTACTTAAATTTGTCAATAAAATAAATGCAACCATTTATGACATAAATCTACATAAAATGGGCAAAAAAAACGTGTGAAATTATTTAAATGCTAAAATATAATTTAAACACCTTTTTTGTGCTAAACATCATTATAAAAAAACACAAAAAATAGTTGGTTAATAGAAACCCCGGTTAACCGAGGTACGATTAAAAAAAATCTTAATATATAATTATAAAGTATAAAGATAGTAGAATAATTATTTGTAATTATGTAATTAATTGCTATTCTGTTCTATTTATGTCTTTAAAATACCATTAAATATCCAGTTTAGTCAACAACTGTAACATTAATGCATATGTTTGTTATTAGTATATGACTGTGTACAAAACAGCTTTTTTTGTACAAAAAAGTTTTTTGTATAATTCTAATGTCATGTTCTTGTTTATAAGTTATTTTTACGTAAATTTACCTTACTTTGCTATTTCGAAATTTAGTTTGCCTTTTTAATTTTCTTAGTGTAAAAAAACTTATTTGACGTTTTAATATATTTAAATGGTAAATAAAACACCAAAAGGTAACATATTTAGTTGCATAATTTATTTTTTAAATTATGTAGTGTTTTTTTTTTTTACAACCCCGCAATAAATACAGCTATTTTTATCAAAACATAAAATCCACTATTAATTGTTACTAAAAGATAAAAATGTATAAGTGCTATGTATAATGCAATTCAATTCATATTTTTTACATACAAAAAGACTCCGATGAATATTTAATTATATTTACGCCAGTTTCTTGCCAGAATTATCTGCAATAATGACTTCAAAGTCAACACTACCACAGCATTTTTTTTTTTTAGTTTTCGTATATATTTTCTGCTTATGTTGTCTGTCACATTTGTAACATTCGTATTAAGTCAAATGCTAATATTTAATGCTATTTTTTTTTACTTTTCGTCATGCATATTTATGGGCGTGCTTTTTTCTGCCGCGTAAAAAATTGGTATATAAATATACAAAAAAATGCTTGATTTTTCAATTTAAAATACCATAGAAAAAACAATTTATTATTTGCTAAAAAAATTGAACATAATATATATCTGCTCTATTTTTTTACACGTATAGAAGGTTTGCGTAAAGGGCGTATTATGCTGCATAATAAACTAGAATATCAAAGTTAATCTCTTTTGCATATTAGTTTAATTTAACTTGGCTTATTTGTCAACGTTAAGTATACTTTTCCTAGTCAGTTTATACTTTTCCTAGACAAAGTAATCTTTGTAGTATGTTATTTTTAGTTGGCGAATATTTCCAGGCAAAGGTACTTTGGATGGATATATTTCTACTTGGGGAAATTTCCACTCAAAGTATACTTTGCCACGGCAAAGTATACTAGGCGAAAAAATCTACTTTCCCGGTAGCATATATATGTAGTCGTATATTTTTACAGTTTCCTTTAGCCTCAAATTTTATTTCTAAAATGTTATTCATGCAGTTTATGTTTTGTTTTTTTTCTTTATTTTTGTGCAGTATTTTTTATTTTTGTGTTATTATGTTCATAAGTTGTTTGTCTATCATATTGACGTTTTTATTTGTGTAAATTCGTTCACTTTGTTTATTTACTATATAAAACATGGTCGAATATAGAATAAACAAAGTAAAATAAATTAAAACAAGTTCAAAAAAAAACGTAAAACAAACTATAACTGAATAAATTTTAAATTGCAATACACATGAACAAAAAAATACGTCAATAGAGACTAATATAAAAATGAATATTTAAAGACATTTACGGCTATGCGATAAAGTCTGCATAAATATGATTAAAAAGCGACATATTTATTTGGTGTATTCTTAATGTATGTTGTTACATAAATATCACAAATTTTCTTTTTGTTATGTACAAAAATACATGCAGTCGATTTCAATTATTTAATATATATTAACCTTAGGGTCGAAAAAGCCAGATTGTAAAAAAACAACATGGTTGCTGTATTTCTAGGCATATTTTAGTATGTGTACTAAAACCTTGTAGAGTATTTCCACAGGCAGTTCGTTTATATCTAAATTAGGGTTATAAAAATATAATCGTCTTTGGAAAACATATAAATGTATACATAATTGACAGTTGAATCTTTTAAATTTCAACAGTATCATTTGATAATTTATCAAAAAATAATTTTTACGCTTTAGTTATATATATCATAAATTATTACTATAAAAACATATTTTTCGATGTTTGACTTGTTTCTTTTAAATTTTTTTTTGAGAATTTTATTTTTAATAAATATATATACTTAAAATCAGTTTAAAAGTAAGGTATGCTACTGTTATTGTGTGTCACTATCAATTACGCATTATATTTGAATAAAGTGGTTCACCGCACTTTATTTAAATATGGTGCTTTGGTGCACCATATATATATAAAATGCGTATGGGCTTAGGCTTTTCTTAATAATTGTGGCGCGCCCAGCGAGGGGGGGGGGGGG
>JAQFYM010002714.1:0-22019 GCA_034694785.1 Agrenia bidenticulata
ATCACCGAAGTTAAGCAACGTCGGGCCCGGTTAGTACTTGGATGGGTGACCGCTTGGGAATCCCGGGTGCCCTTGGTGTATTTTTTTGCTTCTTCAAAGGGTCTCTCATTTTTGCAGCACCTTACACTAAATATCTTTCAGCATTTTAACCAATAGTAAAATCTCTAGTAAGATGAGTTTATGTCCGTGCTGTCAATTTTAGCAGATCATTTCTGATTTTGAAATTTCTTAAACTTGAACATTAATAAGTACGCAATTTGTTTCCCTTTGAAATATCATAGCTGAGGTCATTATTTTTCACTTCAGTTTCAATCGCCAAAACACTGGAACTAAGTGAACACCGATGACTTTAATTTTTGTTAGGTTTGATGAATTGAAGAGATCTCATCAAAGATTGAAAACAAATATGAACTAAATGATTTTTAATTAATTTCCGTTTTCATTGATCATCATACTTATTTGTTTTTTTTAGTTTTCTTAGAAAATACATTTGAGCTGTTAGATATGATATCCATGTAATAAGTAATGTTAAATATCTCTAAATACCTATCTTGACAATCATCTATGATTTGGCAACGGTGACAATTTACTATAGTATTTAAACTCAATACATTATGAAAGGCACATTAGGCTTATAGGTAACAAGTCTTCAATTCTTTTACATTCCTGTAAATCTCTACAACTCTAACGCCAACTCATCCCTTGGCACAAATTCATTGACTTTGAAATTAAAAAATTAAATTCTAATCAACCCTCTTCTTTTCCAGCTTCATTTCGTATTCAAGTACTCTATCAACTTTGATTTCCATTCCTCCATTTTCGTTATCCAATCCGTTAATGTCGATAGTTTTCGATTCCTGCATACTTTCATAGCAACCCTGAGTGAGACAAGCTCGGGTACTGAGTAGCATGCTCCTAAAATTTTACCCTGATATCCTACTAAAATATCGCATTTTCAGCGACAGCACGGCTATTAATTGGGAGCTTCATCTCATAACCTCAGTCACTGTCATTCTCATTCTGGTCAACAACAAGCCAACAGTTTTCATCGCCCACCTTCAACAAAAATACAATGACATTTGGATCATTATTAGATTAATGGTCAGACTCATGAGATCACTCATAGCAAATTTGGTTATGTATTTCGATATTGAAAGCACAGCGGCACCCCCGAACTTAAATAGTTTATGTATGTGAATCTCTGTGTGTACTTTAAATAACTTTTAATGAGTTCAATCAAAACTCTGAATCATAAAAACACGCTCAAATCCACTAAAACTACATGCACAGTTAGTGATTCAACAAAATGCAATTATTAGTGTAATTTGTTAAACGAGATGTTTTTTTTATTAATTTCCATTTTGAATTATTCATTCTTATTAATCCAAAGATTTTCATAATTCATTTTACAGACTGAGGCTGTACTATTTTTTCCAAATTACTCAAGCATTTCACAATTTCAATCTGATTTTGCATTACCGGTCCATTCGGGAGAGTCGAGACCAGACTAAAATTCCCTAACGCTGCACATACTCTCTAGTAACAACTCAGTTACTATTGAAATGGATACAAACGTGTCACAAATCGAGGTGAAATCCGAACACTCAAACACGGTGTTTCGAATTCCCGAAAGTAGATCTTTTTAATATTTTTCATTAATCTGTACTTGTACATACATATATTTCATTCAAAGTACTTGGATTTGATTTTATACACACTCGAGTTTTTCTAAAAATTAAAATCACCAAAGCGTTGATCAAACAGTCTATAAATGCCTATTACGAATTCACTAACTAGCATGACTCGCCTATTTAACACAGCGACCAAAGAATCAAGCGTTTCGAATCAACTAGTGGTTCGATCAACAATCAGTGATGAGATGAACTATTGGTCTCTAAAACTCTTGGGTGTTCTAATAAAACTTCTAAGCACCTGGAAAACTTGAGTTTTGGTAATTTTTGACTCCAACAGCTCTTGCTTACAATGGGTAATTGAGCATTAGTTTATAGGTAATTGTAATGTATACAGTCAAAAGTATAGATTTAGTTAAGAAATAAATAAAATTTAATAACACGTACCTACAACTACAAACAATTTACTAAATAAGCTGCCTTGCATTCAATCAATAAAATTCCCTTCCAAGCAAATTACTTGCAACATTAAACTTAAACTAGTCTGAGTCTTGATTTCCTGTCCATCCCCAAGACCGAATTGAGATCAGAGGGGATTGGACGAATAACTGTGTTTATACTAAAAACTACCGAAAAAACAATCACAATTTCACGGCTCCATGTAACTGCCAAAATAACATAATTAGCAAATCCACTAGCAGAAACGCAAGCCAAAAAATAACTGAGAATCGAAGCCATCAAATCAGCTAATTGTAATTGTTAAAAAGACTCGTGAAATATACGAATACAATTCGACTGACCCTTACCCCCCTGAAGGTAGAAGTTATTTAAAATAGTTGTGTGTGATATACAGATTAGTTTCTAAATCTATCAGCCTATGCATTTCTTCCCTTCCTGCCGTCGAGTAAGTATATAGTCTTCAGTATTAAAATATATTTCTAGATATACAATTTAAACTCCAAGAGGCAGTGCCTAAGCATATCTGGGGTCAGTGTCAAGAAGAGGCTCTTGTTTGAATCCAATTGGGGCAAGGGAATGTGAGCCTGAAGTTGGACTGACCACGTATGATGAAGGATCCACAGAGTCTTCGTCTGAGAGAGCCATGAGACCAGAATTATTCGGATTTGCTGGAGGAACCTGATTTTGTTGGTTTTCAGAGTCACTAGTAGGTTCAGCAGTAGCTCCTGAAGTTCCATTCATAGCTGCTTCTGCACCTGGCAAAAACACGCAAACTGATTCAATCTGCCCAAAACATTTCCATAGTATAGGAACCCTCATTTGAAACGAATTCGTACCTCCGAGCAGCATCTCCTGCAACAAGTTATCGATACGGGCCATTCCAAACAATTTAGCAAACTGAATTTGCTCAATCATCTGCCAACTGATGGACTGGAGTGCTGGTAATGTTAGAAGGATTTCACCGAATCGTCCCCGTGAGTCGTACTGCCTATCACTAATGTAATCTTCCAGGAGGAGCTGAACCTGGTAGCGGAGGGCCTTGATCCTTTGAGGTTCGCCAAGTCCCTTGGCATCTGGTAAATTGCATCCAACAAACCCATCAAATGTATTAACAATCGAAATACAATACAATCAAGCTAATTTTTATGCTTCTACTTTCTATAAAAATAATCAGAATATTTACGATTGCCTAACTTAGGTATTTACTTACTTGGATCAAAAAATACGATGGCTTTCAAACAAGCAAACTCCGTATCGTCAATATTTATCTCTCTTAAAGGTTTCACAAGCTCATCAAGGACTCTACAGCTCGCACGGCTTACATCTGAAAAATCATTAGGAACATTTATTCAGATTTTCTGTTTTTAAATCACCATTCTGCAGAAATTCTCATCACTGTTGACCAATGTTCTTTAAATCTGTATCAAAATAAATGGATACATAAGTCATAAATACGAAGGAAGATGTACTATGAACTCATTGTATCCCCACGACTTCATCACATGCTTTCGTGTCACCGGCTTATCTTCCTCAGTCTGGAGTCGTAGCTTAACTCTACAACATCCTTCGAGATCCTATATCAATTTAATTGACATCTCTATTCATTGGATTTCCACGGACCTTCAGAATCTGATCTGATAAGGCGGATCACTGACTTCCCATGCAGATATGGCCATGACCATGACAAATGAATCTAAGTGGATATTTACTTATTTTATTGAGACAAATAGGTATATTCATCCGATAATCATCCGAGACTCTCAGTTTAACTGATTCTTTGATAAAAAGGCAAATCCATCTCATTGATGAATGTGATTATCTTCTATGCAAGTAGTTATACATTTCATATAATTTTATCTGGCTAATGATTAACTCAACATCTTAAAACGAGAAAAAAGGATCATATACAATCCAAGATTACAAAAATGAAATGAAATTACCGGCTGCCTGTCGAGGTAGGACGAAATCGTTTCCCAGAAGAAGGACGTCTTTCAAATGCATGGATCTGCGAGCCACCCCCAGGAGTAAATGTTCACCCGCATGGGCACGCAGTAAAGCGACCTATTGATTTTAACAATTATTCAAATTTAGAAAATTAAATTCGTCAGAAAGAGAATAATTGATTTTTTTTAATTCAACTTACTTGATCATCTAAGCGTAAATCACAAAAGCTCGGAATGTGCTTGGCCCACTCAACCAAAACGAGAAGTTGCATTTTCATGGAATCGCAAATGTCATTGACTGTGGCAATCTTCTTGGATCGAATACTACTCAAGTCAGTGGACGATGTCTAGAATACCAAGCACAAAATTAATTACCAAAACATTATTATTCTCCCTACATAGCCCATGAGTGAATTATATTTTCTAAATTAAGACGCCCAATTCAAATCCAGTGGAGATAGGGAGCTAAAAATAACTTTCTCTCTTCAAGCACCCAATCATTCATTGAGAAGGAGAGGATCATTACCAAGTCATTATGATATGTCAATTCCACTCAGATTATATATGTCACTGTGTATTAATAAATTCTATATCTTCCCTGTCACTGAAACAGGATATCGTTGTTTATATAAATGTAGGCTTTCCATCTTTAGTAGTCATAATTTAAAGTCAATTTGTCCACGCTCGATCCGAGTGCACAGATTGTGTTATCCACATCATCATCATCATTAAAAAGATGGGAAACCACTATTAAGATGCATGATCTTCGAATCAGTTCTCAAGATTTTCGTTCTTTAGTAAAATTATAATTCATATCACAATTACCGATACCTACGTACTACTAAACCATTTTGAACAAGAAGTCCTACATAATTTATTTAACTACTGATCCACTCCCTCTGCTCCAAAGTTCTGACATGTGCTTATTGTGACTGCAGAATAATGTACCATGAATAATGCAGAACTTTGACAGTTCAATGCAACGAGTTTTTTTTCTAATTAAATAAATAAAGTCAAAAAATATAATTCAACGAGTCTATTTTAGGATTTGAGCTGAATTGTCGATTAAAATAGAGATGAGTTATGCATCATAATAATATCAATCTGATTATAAGAGTCATTAATACCTCGAGGTAATTGGACGATTGTCGTGACAGAATATCCGCCTGAATCAGGCTGGCAACTGTCAAGGCATTTGACGAGGATAAGGAACTGTCTTCGAAACTCGGCCTTCGACAACTAATTCTATCTCTCTCGTTTTGCACAGCTGAGGAAAGACAAAAATTTCAAAATCCCATCCTTGCATACGATTAAATTCATAAAGACTTTTCCAAAGTCATTTCGGACTCACCCTCCTTTTTCATTCCAGCCTTGAAGCATTTCCTTAGTCGACAGTATCGACACTGATTCCTCTTGTCTTTGTCCACAACACAGTTTCTATTGAACCGACATGTGTACACGTGATTTTTTCGAACAGATCTTCTGAAAAATCCCTTGCAACCGTCACAACTAGATGCCCCATAGTGTTTCCCCGTGGCTCGGTCTCCACAAATGGCACAGAATTGGTTAGTGATCCCCAGCAAGGGGGTTCCATGTCCGTTAGAGGTTACATTGTTGTTATTTGTACTACTGCTATTGTGATGAGTAGGAGAGTCTCCGTGGTCAGCCGAGTGACCCATGTTTACTGGACCTTCTGTCACACCTGAAATATTTAAATGAGACATGATTTCAAATAAAATTCTTTACAAATACATGCATCCCATTTTAAAGGGAACTTATGTGTAATTAAGCTACCGGGTCGACTAGATCTACGCTTTTTCAACATGGTCCAGCCTTGGAAACAGAGCAGCACTGAATTTTATGGGCGGACTGATTTTAGCCCCAACAGATAAAGATTCTAATAATTATTGAAATTATCCCAATTAACTTCCACATTATTTTTATTTACGAATGTCACTACTAATTATCTTTCCCAACTCTTGTCACTGACATTCCATGCATTTAATGCATTTCTATATTTGTTTGTTTAATAAAATAATTCGTTCTTTTCAAACCTTGGTAGCTACGCCCATTTACCCACTATGTGAGATTTCTTCATTTTAATTAAACACTCTCTGGATCCACTACCTTTTTACAACTTGTATGAATGATAAACTTTAATTTTAGTCTTACACCACCAAGCCAAGCATTCACTCAACTTGGGCTCGTTCTTTGTTGCTGGCTTGGCCAGGTAGAAAAGTACTACATTGGAAAATATATGATTATGATTATGAATGACAAGGACACGGAGAGAACTTATCAAACTGGAGTCTCTTCCAATGCATGCAAAAGATAACATGACATGAAGTCCGGCACTAACGAAAGTATCCGAGCTTCCGCCCAGAAATTTCGAAATTACGAATTCTTTGCTCTACACTGGAAAGGCCCCCAGGACTCATCTGCTATGTTTGGTCCGCCCATTTCCAGCGAATCTGATGCCCGTGTACGTATAGACGGTATAAGTGAATTGCACGTGTACCACTGCACATATTACAGTGATTATGTTTATGTAGCTATATTTCAGTGGATTTTGCAACATTTGCTGGACAGGTTCGTCAGGTATCTCACAGATAAGTCGTGATTGTGATAGCAATTATCATTGCTTAAATAAAAATACAAATAATTATAATTTGTGATTGGAAAATGTATACAAATATTTCAAGAACTTCAATGGAATAGTTCACATTCATTTTTGTCCCAATAGATAATTACAATGCTTTAATGGCAATTCATAGCATTTGATTGCCTAATCTGGTCAGGGAGCAAATAATAAGCAGAATTAATGCAAGGGCAAGATTATTTATTTTTAATTAAATGTCAAATTATTTATATGCGCATCAACCGGCTTACGACGAGTTAAAAATGGAATGATTTTTTTTACATGCTACAATTCATGATAATTGAATCTATGAAATGAATTGACTCAAATCACTGTCCACTGTGAAATAAATTACCTACTCAATATCTGTGTTTGAAATTTCAATAGCCAATAACAATTATATTCGATCATTATATCTAAACCTAGAAAACTGAAACTTAAATAAAAATCTCAATCATTTAAAAAATATATAAAATACTTGCATCTTCCCATCTCCAACAAAAAGTGGAAGAACTATATGTGAAACTCTAAATAGGCAATTTGGAGCTCTCAGAATGCTAGTTAGCATCCCAATAATCGCAAAAGAAAACCACCTACATATGACTCAACCAATTCGAGTAATTCTGTAGAATATCAGACCATTTTAAGTTCCATGGGGTTAGATTACCAACTACCCCCACCGCGGGCTTAAACCAAGAAAAATAGATGGTAATAGTAATAATAAATCAAGCCAAATCGAGACAATCTAATCCAATGAGGCAACCCGAGTCATAAACTTTATGCAATCTGCATTATGAGGAAGACTATCCAATTATTTGCACACTATTTGCATCAAAGCCTTCTCACTCGGGGTGAAATAACTTCACCTCTTCCTACCTACTAACTTGAGCATGGTAAAATAAATATTTGACTTATCCCAATATCTAGACTTAATGAATTGATTTCCTCTACTGCATTAAACTGCACGACCACCAAAAAGTAACCATTCGTGAATTGTCCAAACTCCCAAAACCTCACTTATAAATAGATAGGACACAGTCTCTCTGTGTTTTCAAGTCCCGGCATGTCCGTCCCTGAGTTCGGGTTCGTTGGGTAGAGATTGGATTTATGAAGTTATGCAACTGTAGTAAATTCAATCAGCAAATCTGAAGAAAAAAACAGGTTATCTCTGATAATGCTTGAGACATTTTTATAAAACTTTGCCTGCATGCAATCACACCTCCAGGGACACCGAACTACGTACAACTGGTTCAACTGGAGCCAATCTTGATCAACTATATTCTCCATTTTATTCCATGAGATTTCTTTCCTTAACTCTGACTACCTCTAGGCCAAGGAACTTGGTTATTCAGTTGACTATATTATTGTGAAATCAGGTTCGTGAGAAAATCGCTCTCCCAGCTTCCTTTCATCAATAGAGGCCAAATAAGACAGCCCATGTCACATGTTGAGTTGAAGGTGAGCATTGTGCATGCAATTTAGTTGGACTAACTTTTTCGAGTTTGATAAATTTTACAGAATATTTTTTGTATAAATCTAATTTAATCTAAAGGTAGAGGACAACTTGAAAGTTTTCAAACGAATTAATCTAGAAACCTACCCGAGTTGACCATGTTCCAATCCCCAAGATTATGTGTGTCGATGAGCCGATCTTGAGCCAAAGTTAAATCACCACCAACACTACTACCAACACCTTTGGGTATGACCCTCTGTTGATTACGTCTTCTTCGACAACCCATTTGCGAAACTTAGTGGTCTCAAGCCCAGAGGTTGGGTGCAAGGGATCTCTCGCTTTATATATTACAAATATATTACAATCTAATAATGATCTTCGGAGCTCGTATCGTGTAGTTCACCACCACACACTTAACTATAATACCAGATTTAATATGACGAGATGTGTGACCACTACTGTTTGACAGGGGTGATATATTATTGGAGTTAGAGAGCCAGTTTCATATGAATATATAGTTTTTCCAGGAGGGGAACTTACTCAGATTTACACTGTGGCAAATGGAACAAGTGAGTGTGGAACATGAAGAAATATTATGATGTTTATAGTTTATGGATAACTGGAGTCATAGATTATGACTCTTTCTGATTAACTGTATTAAAATGCTCACTGCGACATTTCGGCTCCCTCATCCTTACAAGGAATGAAATAAGACTCTGTTTGAAATCCAAGACAGTTGATGAGTCTGTCGTTCTCGCAGTTGAACTCATAATAAGCTCGTAGTCCTTTTATCCAAATCCACCCTATGATTCCCTACGCTTCGTCTTATTCTGCCTTGAGAAGCCTCGGCAATCGAAACCATAATATTTAGTTGCATTACTGCATTTATAATATTTATATCTATATTATCATTATCCTCCCTATTTATGGATAGGTTTTTAGCTTGCTACATATTGTGGAAGAGGGTCTCGGGATATAGTTTTTAAAAGGGTCTTGAATCCGTGGTATTACTTGTTGGTAGGTATGTTTGCCCGTCTTGGATATGGAGCCTTATCTGTTTCTCAAATTTCAGGAGGGGTTTAACATGTATCACTATGCAAACCACGGTTTAAAATGCTTTTATAGTTTTAATCTCATAAAGTCTGTCGTAGTTTGTCAATGTGTGTTTGTGTACTCCTCTGTCTTTGTTAGCTACGGATGTAGTAATGTAGAATTTAAGTCTAGCTCGAGGGACCCTTGGCCTTCGTATGTAGATTGAACTTGAATGTTATGAATAATCAATATTTGAATGGTTTTGACCTCTGCTTTTACTACTGTCTATTCGACTGTATATTCAGATTTTTCATCATCAATATCTCTGCTTATGATCAGAGCATATACCGGTTTCATGATTTTCGAAACTTTCTTAAACAGATAAGGACTTCTTGAAAGAGATGAGATAATTTTTAGATATTTGAAGTCACCCGGATTAACCAAAGTCTTGTACTATTTACAATTCCCGTTGGAATATTTAATAAATATATTTGGGGCATACCGGTATGTCTAAGTGTGGGAAGGGAATGACACGTTCCTTGTTTGAAATTATGTCGGGACTCGGGACTGATAAGGACAAGATAAAAGATACTAAATCCATACATAAAAAATAAGAAACTTTTCTTGAGAAAGGCTTATTATTATTTAAGGACTAGCCCCGACTAGCTCTGTTATGATTAGGAATATCCCAATGAGTAATTACTTACTCATGAATACTTCTACCATAAAGTGCCTCAAGTATCAAGGAAGAGTCAGAATTAAAAAATGCACAAATTTCTAAGATATCAGCTTCAATGTGGAATAAAAATAACCCTTTCTTAAAAATATGACTCACTCACAAAGCGATTAGTTGGTTCAAATGATACAATTGTATTTTTCGTCCGTTTTAGAATCTTATCTCATTGGATCGGCATCTTTAATCTTTATAGCTAACGTTTAGGTGATTAATACTAGTTTAATTTCTATGCTTTATTTGTCTTATCATTGCAAATTGTGCTGGTGACTGGGTTTAAAATGAAACCGGAGCTGACGACTGACTCGGCCAACTATGAAATAGTATGCTGACTATTGCTGACATTACATACACACAGATAATATTTGAATGTTATAAACTTTGAGAGAGCATTCTAAGCATTAAAATTCTAAGAACCGTTTATGATATTCCGTTGAAACGAGTTGACAAATTTCCAGCCGGTTCCTTCCGTACCTTTTTTCAATTTCGTATCCATACAAAATAGATCGTAATTAATTTTGTAAATCTTCAGCAAATACCGATTCAACTAGTCGAAAAAAATCCATACTGCATACTGTTTGTTTTGTAATATTTGCTATGGAGCCAAGACGTCACCAAGACCAGACAGTCTTTCAAAATTTTTGAAACACATTCGTTATTATGCTGACACATATTAGATTGAAATGGAAAAATTACATAAAAAAAGCTTTAATTACAAAAGAAAGATAAACAAAGTAGGATCAGATTTCTCTCCAACCCACCAATCATAAAAATTAACCATGCTCCACTATTAGCCCGTAAAATTGGCAGTCTAACTAGTAAAAGTGGAGCAAACACTAAAAGATAAAAGACGAAATAAATACATTCCGAACTTAAACTTACCATTGTGTCCACAAACGGAGAATGGAGACACCAAACGTAATCTTTTAAACTTCATGAGTGTTTTTTTTAAAGTCTTAACACTTGAACTTGACACTTTAGTTTTGTTTTCAGTAGCACCACACCAATAAACATTCACCTCCTACTATCTACTACACAATTATTAAATCTACGGAAATCAATGTAAATTACATACGTGAGCTATTGGTTGGCTAAAATGAGAAAAACAATCTGCCCTACACTACCTCAAATAATATAAAAATACCAATGGCTTTTTTCTTAACCCTTCCAAGTTTCAATCTCCAGCTTTTGCACTCAAACTTATTTAATAAGCCATAAACTTTCTGAGTGCCTCAAAAACACCTTGACTTGCAATTAAACGCCACAAGAGCTCGTACATGGAGCTATGGGGAAACGAAGTTGTGAAATTTCGAACCCCACTGCTTTCTATAATAGAGCGGCGACCAATGCCAACGAAGGAGGAATTAAAAACCAGGCCACTATGCACAGAGCTAGATACTGAAATTGACGTCAGTCCGAGAATCTTTGGATATGAAGTTATAATCTAAACAAGTATAAGTAGTTAAAGGTAGTTAATTTCGCCGAAGGAAGAGGAGCCAAAAAAATTCAAGCTTTTTGGCTTCTTGGAGTTTCATCAACCGAATGCCAAGGAAGACAAACCAGAACTGGTGATAAACTGGACTACGAAAATGTTTTCTGAGCTAATGGCAAGTTTCAACTTGTTTTCCAATCTTCAAAAATACACATTCTTCTAATTGACCCTAAAAATTGACTAGTGACAACAATCCCATAGATTATGTACACAAAATCCGAATGTAAAATATGTTAAAAAAACAAATGAAAATATTTATTTTACTGGACGTCTGAGATTAAAATCGTTTTTCTTTTATTTTAAATTGTGGTATGAATGGTATGATGACGATGACAAATTTTACTTGTACTATTTACAATGTATTAAAAATTAAAAAGAGCAATAGAATTTAGAATCTAAAGCTAGCAGACCCTCCTCCGACAGCGTCAACTGAGCCAATCTCAGAAATAATTATCGGATTGAATCCGTTTCGAAAATTTAGAAACTGCACTACTGCAGTTTCTACATACTGGAGGATGAATCTAAAAATAAGAGACTGCATTCATTTGTTTTTGAGGCCTCCAGCCAACTTATAAAAGTGCAACATTGAGAAGGAAACCGGAGCAGATACCAAAAAGGTTGGCCAACTTTGGAAAAGCTTTTTCCATAAAATAAAATCGAGGCTGTGGAAGCTAAAAAAAATCTCAGGTTATTACTTGCCTCATCATAGCAAGAATCATGTGTAAATCTGGAGTCATAAATCACCACCTCCGGTCGAGTCGGTTTGAACAAACTGCAGTTTCCATGCAGTTTGTTTTTTTAAGCTTATCAGCCTTATCAACGAGGTTCTTGTGGTTTTTGAATTCCCTGCAATGCCTACGTCACTCTTGGCAACTTGACTTAACCTCTAGGCAGAAATTTTGCCATATGCAAAGATGATCAATTCAATTTATGACAAACCTTAAGAAAATTCTATCCGGCATGAGGAAAAAAACTAAATCGCATTTGTAAATCCAAAACCCACAACCCACAAACATTGTACTCAGCAAGCATAAACATGCCTAGTGGTGAAAAAAATTGGCAAACTACTAGTCAAGAAAATGATTACGTCTATTTTTCATATCACTTGTCTACACGAGCGTACAAATACGTGGTTTGGGTTGGGCTTGGCTTGGGACTTTTGTGTCTTTGGAGTCTGCATGGCTTCCAAAATTAAACTGGAACTGGAATGCAACCGGAACGGGGATTTCAGTCAATTATTAGTACAGAATTCTATACGAAGCCAAGAATTCGCAGAATCAGAGTTGGGAATTAAAAAACAGTTGTACGTCACACCGAAGAGCTGCTGTATGTCAATGCTTAGCCAGCCATAAAGCATAGCCATCCCTAATATTGGGCATTGTACTAAAAAATCCACGCATAAATAAAGGTCACGTTTTACATTCGGAGACCCTATACCTACAGCCTTGCTCATCACATAAAATTACCATCTCCATGCTCGACTGCGGTTGTTGAGGTCGCATGCACTCATATTTAATAACTAACCAATAATCACGTATTGTTCTTTCACCGACAAAAAAAGCTAGTACCAAAACATCTACTGATATGAATGGTATCTTCTTTGTTATTGACAATTTGCCATTGCTCAGTAAATTTTAATTCAAATAAAAATTATCCCGAAAAAAATTGACTCGAAGACCAAAACATCTAAACTCATCTTTTAATCTTCTCTCGAGGGTATCATAAAAGGTTGTCATTCATGTAACTTTTAAAGGTTGTCAAAAGGGAATCAGATTGAAGGAAGATTTGTTAATAGTTGAAGGTCAGGTTATTTAGTAACCGGGTAACAACCGGACTTTGTACCCTGAGTTTTTTGCACTGCTATTTCCATCCTAGAGATACTTATCTGCCAAAACATACACACATACTCGTACTTACCCAACTAAATGTAATCCCCCTTTGACGATTTACAGATAGTATTAGGTAGAGCTTATCCATTCGTTTTACTCTAGTTGCTAATTCCACGCAAAGTTATTTTATGTTTTGTTTACTCTCTGCCACCACTATTCCACCGAATGTTAGATTTACAAATGCAATTCCTTGCTTTTTTTCTTGACTTCTCAAACAGCCTTATGCTGTAGTAATAAACTGTGACTGAGTCACAGTGACTCTTTCAGTGGAATATGAATAATTTTGGGCTAGTGAGTGTTTTGCAGTTTCTATTAAAAAACCCCCGTGTTTACTGATTCAGCTTTCAGCTGATGCCGAGTACCAACCGGTTTAAGAAGAGGAAATCCTATAGGATTGAATATGTTGGACAAGAGGTTGGAGGCTTGGAGGACATTTTATGAAAATTTATTTTCTGAATATGTTCCAGAAACCCAGAGTCAGAAATAGAAATTCCAGTGACAGTTTGAGCAGAATATATAATTTTAGCCCATACTACAATGTAGGAAGAGCGTCCTGGCGTAGTTTGGCAATCACAAACTACTAAGAATACGCACATTCAAAAGTTCAACTTACTCAAAAAATATGGGTTACACGAGCTTTATTTAACCTATACACTAATACGAAAATGTACTGCCTGCCTACCAACTTATTGGGATATAATGGCACATGACACTTATAACATATAGCTCATCAGCCTTGATCTTCATGCTAAAAATTTGTGGGTCTGAAGACCATCGTACTATAGTACGTGAAAATTTGCTATTCGATTGAAGAAAATATCCTACTACTAATTTTTCTTACGACGTCATTTCATGTCCATCTACAATTTTACAGAGAAACATCGCATAAAACGAATATATTTTTGCATCAAACCTGGCTCAGAAAACTATCTTGGATAGTTTTAATACGAATGGAGTGTGCATTTTTATATTCAAACTAATTAAAACTTTATAACAGATTGGGGACAGTTGGCACAGTTTTTGATTGCCAAATTTGGGGACATAGTTATCCAATTTTGGAGTAAACAAGATGAAAAAAACTGAGAGAGAGATAAGTTGGCAGAAAGAATTGTAAATTCTATCTTTTAGTTGGATACAAGAGGAGGGAGACTTGTTAACATGTAGAAATAATATTTACAAGATCACGCAGTCGGAGAGTGATTTCTGAAGCCAGAAGCTGTGATTTTATCAATCTCTGAATCCTGATTAGAGCAATCATTTAAATTATAATGTTACACTATGCTATAATGCATAAAATAGAAACACTGATTTGTTCCCAGAAATTATAAATGTTTTTTGTTTGTTTCTAAATAGCTATAGTATTCTGTATTCTTAATGCCTTTGAAGTTTTATTAAAATCCTGTCATGCCACTCTTTCCTATATATTTGAATTTCTACCAAAAGCAAATTTTTTTTGAAATTATGCAGAACATTATTTGATTGCTTATGCACTAGTGTAGATGCAATACAAATTATTATTATTATTCAAATAACTTGAAACAGTTCAAGTTTTCTGAATAGTGATTTCTACTTGTTACAGTCAACAGACGATTATAGTAATTGTTTTGTTTACTCCTCACGATAAGTAAACTATTTTATTTCAATTATACCCATCCAATTTGTTAGTTTCAAATTGGATAATGCGATATTGTTAGTACCCAATTGATTCTTCAAAAAAAGCAAATATATGACTCCAACATCTTCGTAATGAGATCTTATTTCATGATTTTTTGTTATTATTAAAGAAAATCTTTTCCAAAGTTACACTCAAAACTAAATACAACACCAAATTCTTAACACATCCAAAACTTGGAGTTGTTTTAATAATGCATGACTATATAGTTTTATCAAGCAGGCAAAGTTTACTAAAACAGGAGCCAACTCAATTGAAACACAATTGCCATATAAAACCGTTTGTGATCTAAAGTATATTAGTATACATTTTATTGAAATTCAATTATGAAACAGCATAGAGAGTCTTCTTTTGCGTGTTGGGTTTACTGAGCACTTAGTTTTCGTTGCTAATAGACATTAGTTAGCTGGACTGCTGGAGTTAACCAAATTATGTACCCCCTTGAGGTAGGTAGAGGTAAAGGGATGTTAAAGATAGCAATACCTCATTTTATAATTTTTTATTGATCAGTTGAATTTGATTTTGATCATTTTATTTTTGAGTTTACAACAAATAAAAGAGGGAAAAACGCAACGTTCCATTAAAACTAAAACAACTAGGTTCAGTCATAAAACTGGATACTGGATTTATAAATTGAAGAGTGTGTGGTCCTAAAATCATTCCGGCAACTCTCCTTAACTGAATCTGCTAGTAAAGTTGAGACTCATCCTGCAGACCAGAGTATTTTTATTTTTGCACTCGGAACCAAGAAGGCTTAATCAGTCCTAAGATATTTTTTATAAACCTTCTTTATTCATACAAACGACCTTGTCAATGCCATTCAGACACACTAATCTAAACTACCTCTAAATAAATATAGAAATGTTTGCTATTAGCTAAAGGGTGAGGTACATGTTTGATTTCCGAGTTTTTAGAGCCCCCTCAGAATGATTCGCCTTCGTCTATCAGAGTCTTGGACTTTAAAAGAACTACTACTCTGCCATAGTTTTGCTACTGTGCATATAATTAAGCAACATGTAGTAAATGCAGGTACGTCATGATTGACGATTGATTTGTTCAAGAAAACGGTTCGATAATGGAGATTCAACCCCAGCTTGAAGATTGGAACTTAGTTGATGACTCATGAATATAAAAGTGAGCACGCCGACACCACATGCCATGGGTTTCTAGAGGATTGTGCTGGAGAAGGCTGCAGAGTAAATGGATGGTTAGGGCCGACAGCAAAGCCATGTGCAAATATTCTGCAAGGCTATAGAAATGTATTACAAAGAGTTTTTTTTTGCACTCAAGTACTACAACTTGGGAATATATCTACAAAGGAACGTGCCGGTTTGGCTTACCGTGCCACCGTTCTGGGTTTAAGTTCTTGTACTTTACATGCTAGTGCATCAGCTCTAAGCTTTTAAGCTTGTAATATAGATAATAGATGAACTAAGAGTCTTCTACATTGAAATGTTTTAGGCAAGTGTGGGATGGAGGATCCTCTCTGTATGTATGCGTATGTGTTTAACGAAATTCAGAGTCTAAATAGCTTTGATATAGCTTAGTAGAGCCTCTCCTTCAACCTAGAACAACCGACATGGATGCTAAGCTGGAAAAGTGTCAAGATTCAAGATCATGGTGCCTTTTTTTTACCATGTTGTTTAAAGTGTTGGATGAAATGGTCTCGAATGGAATTGATGCACCGACGAGATTCGGCTTTTAAAAAAATTATAAAAGTTTGAGATTGTTTAGCTACAGAAACTTTTTAGATGGATGCGAAAGCTTTTTTGCGAAATGTAGCTCAATGAAACCAGGAGTGGAAATTCCAGATTTCTGGTTCATCAACTCATCAACTTGTAAAACTAGATAAGATGTAGTCAGATTCCTCGTGTATTCAGCATTTTAAAATTTGTGTATTTCATACTTGCATGCAGTTTTCGCTATCTTCGAGTCGATCCTTAATGACCTCAACCTTCAAAAAACCTACTGCCTGAAAATAACGAATTTGAGAAGGAAATCTCCTGAACTTGCCTGACGAATGAGAAAAATCTATTGTTGCCTTGATACTTTTAAAACCTTTATTAAACTACGGTTTGGGGAGCTGGGGGGCATAACACTTAATTTTTTGAAATCGAAAGATTACCCCGAAGGAAATTTTTCAAAGCAGGATTTAAAAACAAAAAAATAAAACTTACCATTGGACTGAGAATGATTATGATTTTGTTGCTGCTGCTGATTAGTGACGGCAAGAGAACTGAAATTTTCCACGATAACCGACGTCATGGGCGAAGAAACATGAGAAATGGGTCTTTTAGGGGAATCACCACAACCAAAAGAATCAGAAGGATTTGTACTCGTACTATTCGAAAAATGTATTGTCAAATCAGCCCGATTTCTACCCGCAGAATTATTTCTACTCCTTGAGTTTGTGGAACAAGTATTTGTGGCACTACTAGCACCTCCGGTAGCTAAATTGAGACAGGGGACTTGCTCAAGATGTGCATGGGTTTGAAACTTTTGAAAATCTTCCTTAGGACGGAGTGTCATATCATTTCCTTCCATAATAGAATACCAGTCCTGGTGAATATATCTTCTAGCACAACCATAACTGTATCACAAATAGTACTGGCCAGGTCACACTCTCGTTAGGTAACAGACTTAAGCCACTAAATACCCTCTCCTTTCTAAACCGGGGAGAAATGTCAAAATTTCACAAGCTCACAAGGCCTTTAATAATAATATGTCATTTGAGTATCTGGAAACAGGGTCTCTGTACTCAATCTCAATCTTCGGATACTTTTTCTCCTACCCGATTTATCCCGTTCTTTGCTCCGTTGTGGTGTACCAAATTGAATGTCAAAATCAAGCTCTCAAACTGGACCAGCCATTAACTCTTGAATTGTTGTCAGATACCCTAAGTGGTCTTCTCAGCTCGTAATTACGTACCGCGTATTGGGAGTTTCAGGTTCTTTCGTGAGCCTTAGTCAATCTATCCTGATTCTTCGAGTGCCCTTACCGTTTCTCAGGTACATCATCATCATGAAATGGTACGAAGGTACGTGGTTAGAAACACAGGTTTTAGTCAGTATGGGACAAATGATATAAATATATATTGTTGACAGTTCAACATGACTTCTCCCAGTCCCAGGAATAACCCAAAAGACTCACACACCGGTCGATCCTCTTCTAAAAGATGTACTTAAGGGCTTAAGTGATACCTCCAAGGGAATTCCTGGAAGGTGAACCAATACAAGTTAGATTTTTGTTGTAAACATGTAATCTTATCAAAGAGAATTAACACGTGGGAAATTTCCGACTATTTCTAATGTCTAACAGGTCTGGAAACTCAGCTTACAGCTGAGTTGCTGATTAAGTGCGTAGTAATACTGGTGCAGAGTTATCCTTAAAATGGCACGTAGAGTTTGTTAGGATAATTTGCAAATTTTCTCTACTCCCCTCAGCAGAGCCCAAGTTGCATAAAAATGCCCGTGTCTGATATAATAATAATATAATATAACCCACAATACCTTCATGTTTATGTAGCTTGGGCAAGAAATATCCTCAAGGGCTGAACGAGTACACTATTGGACACTCACAATTAATTTCGGCCTAGTAAACTTGATGCATGATTGTGATGTATCGTTTGATGTCAAAACTTGCCAGGAAGTATGTGTGATGTTGTCCATTAAATGTGGATTACGTATACACAAGCCACCACCAACAAATCTGATCTTCTACTATTCTAATATACTTGGTACAAACACATTCCCTTTGACTAGTTTCAGATGGATAAGGGGGAAATATTTTTGCAAGTTATCTTTGCAAAGTTCCACGCTCCTACAGTAGTGGTAACATTGGTAAGCAAAACCTCAACTTATAAAGTTGTGTATTAAAGTTAGTTACGCGGCTATGGTATAGCCAAGATGTTTTATGGTACTAGACGAGCATGATCGTATGTACTGTGTTATGTGTTAAACTGCTCAATTTGGCAAGTGGGATATATTATAATGATTATAATATAGAATGAAGCAAGGTTAGCTTAATGTATGCGACGGGCCAACTCGTGGAGTAACTAACTAAAATCCAAATACGAATCTCAGCTCTACACTAACATCTTATACTAGTAGTTAGTTTACCATCCTCGGAACGCTGGCATGAGGGACCTGACCTGGTGGTTGGCAGTGGTGGATTTTATCATGAGCTGCTTTGATGATGATGCTGATGATGCTGATGATGTGAATATTGGGAAAATTGTATGTTAAATGCTTCCTTGCTCGGCTTGACTCGGAGGGATGTTTTTGCAAATGCCTTTGGATCTAATGAAATGTTAAAGTTATCACGGTCAATACTATTTCATGCACATCACCTGAGTGCGTGTGTAATCAGTAATCACAAAGGTCTTGTCTTGACTACTCTGATGTTATTGCTAAAGCCAATCTAATCATTTAGAATTTACTTTATGAAATATAATTAAGAAATTTGAAGATGATAACATTAGCCTCTTTTTCTAGATTAACTGATTCAAAACCACTTTGTACTTTAAATGTCAAATCTTTAAGATAAGAATAGAGTGGGTTTAAAAAAATTATTAAATTAAAAATATGATTCTTGCATGCATTCCGAGGTTTTAGATATACAATATTGTTTACGTAGTTCCTTAAAGTAATTAAGTAGACCGAAAACTTTAATTTCTCAACCAATGCAAACTCCGTGTTTTCATCTCGAAAATTATCGATCCTTTAAAGTTTTCAGGCTTTTGCTGGCATAAGTAATTGAATGTAAAAACGCTTTTTAAGTTAAACAGAATGTTGGAAGTTGTAAGGAATCTGTAGTGTGTAAGTTATTGTATTGCATCGTATTCTGATTCTGTCGTAGAGGATTATATACATGACGTGTTTTTAGATGGAGCGGACTTAACTGAGAACTCAACAGCTTTTCTGCTCGTTCATGCTGAAGCAATCAAGCAGATACTTTTGAGTTTTGTTAGCGTTCACCAAAGTCCTGTGTGGGATTCTCTGACGTAAATGATGACGATAAAAAGTTTAAATCTTCTCCGAGCTCCAATGCCACTTATTAACAATCTAACAAGATTATCGAGTGTTATGCTGAATTATTTTATGGAGTTCAAAATGATATAAACTTTATTTATGTGTGTTATAATTTTATAACTGAAGTGGATAATGAGCAACGAGACTTAAATGAATTTTTTTAAACAACTTTAGTAAAGCAAGTATTAACTTTGAAAAGTAGTAGATATAGTTCGAATATATACTGTCAAAAAATTATTATTATTGTTTGCAAGAAAGTCATTTTAGATATGATTTTGTAATTTACTTTCGACTTAAAATGGAATTTTAACGTAAATTTGACATTAGTGTTTTTTAAGAATAGAATACTTGCAGATTATAAAATTCTAACGTCTGCCTAGCATGTTTTGATTTTAATTTTTTTTAAGGCAGTGAAATCTTAATGTCCTCATAAAAATTGAATAGGCATGACTAATAGAGATAGTTACATCCTATTATTTAGTATTTGAAATCTATTTATCGGCTGCTGGAAGATGCTTCCATAATCTCTGAATCGAATAATGGACATAAAATAGCAATGAAATGGCCTTCTCACGCCTGGAAAGTTGAATTTTTGAATTGTGTAGTTAATTCAATAAAGTATCAGCCACTGAAGACCTTGGTGCTGAAACTAAAAGTTGATTGGACTTCAATATATCAAATATTATTCCTATTTGATTATTTTTACACCTCTTCTAATGGTTAATAAAATATTTAATATGCTACTTATCCTACCACCATCCTCCATTTTGATTTCTTATGTAGAATATTTGTATTTCAATAAAATAAATTATGCTGTAGAAATGTTTATACATACACATGTCAGAAGATCATTCATTCCTGTTAGTGTTGGAAAGCACTATTGGATCATACCTAGGACGCTTGTAGTTAATTTAGCCCGAAATTGTATCACAGATATTGGTTATTATTAGTACCATGTTACCCGGGTAAATGCAATTTAATTCCAACTAAGCTTATAATAAGTATCCTGTCGTGTTTTCTAACTGGAAAATTGTATGTTTAGCAACAGTTTCTTTGTATCTGTCCAAACATACTGATTCTTGATTACTAGACAATTTCTCCTCGATTTTTCAAACTTTATGCTCCAATTTAACAAACAGCAACTTTGAATTAACGACTTTGTCAAATAAGATATTTATAACCAGTTTTAATATGTAATACATAAACCATGATGGGAAAAGTTCCAGTGATATAAATTTAAGACGAAATTGTAAATCTTTAATATCTCCTTAATTACCTTCTTCTCCAAGAAACAAGTTCACACCCCACTCGAAGCACAATCAATTTAATGCAGTAGCAATTAATATAAATACAACAATGCACAAACGGAAATATTTCCAATAGTTCAGAAAGGTATTCTTCCACTGATATATTTTGACCTGTCTGGATTATTTTAATAAGCCTTAATCCCAAGTTTCGATTACAGACAGAGCCATGTCTGGCTATTTATGTTTGATTGAATGATATCTGGAAGACACGAGCAAGCCACGCAGGCTGGTCTGTGTTGAATGAAATGAGGAAATATAGATCCGAATCAGTTGGGGATTAATTCATTGAATTAAATATCAAACACATACATTTATATTTATATATAAATATGGACAACAACTTTTCGTAGATTATCCCATCTACTCTGTATATCGTATTAATCTTCCCTGTTGAATTTGTAAGTGGAATTGTTGAGGTTAAGTATGATGAAACCCTTTGCTCTCCTTATTTCATATTTGTTATGGCCGACTGATGCATAATGGGCGCTTATGTCAAAGTTCTCAAGTTAAGAAGGTTGTGATTAAAAAAATTTATTAACAGACAGGCAAAATATTTATGGACTACATTATCCAATTGAGCACGAGTGTCTGTTGTTGTCATTTGAATTTATGTGAAAAAACTTGATTTGAGTATCGGTTTCAAAGCCGATATATATCAGAAAAAGATTCCATGCGCTTTCGTGGAAAAACAGTTAGTGGAAGGACACTTAATGGACAAAGACACTTTACGGAATAGGCAG
>JAQFYM010002715.1:0-22019 GCA_034694785.1 Agrenia bidenticulata
ATACTCAAAACACTTTAAATGTAATTTTTCATAAAAGAAGCAAAAAAAAAGTTTGCCAAAAAATATTTGGTAGCTTTGGGAAGTTTTAGTCGAAATGTTGTTTTTTTGTCGTTAGGTTTAATACAGAAAAAAAAAATTTCATACGTTATAAAAAAAAATATACTTATAGTATTATACAAAATGGTGCAATTTGAATGCATATGCATAAGTTTAAATACTATTTTATTTAACGGCAACACAGTTTTACGTCATTTAAAGATTTTTTTTCTTATTATATTATAGTAATGTAACCAAATATGTGTTTTATTTGCGTTTTTCGCATTTTTGTTCTTTAACCACTTTGTGTGATGCCATTTTTTATAATTTTTGACAATCGATATACGTTGTATTTTATTATATTTTTTAAAAGTTTTAGTATTGTGAGCTATGCCATTTGCAATATAAAGTTTAATTCGACTATTGATATTGAGAGCAGAGATTTAAATTGAAGATTTTTTGATAACCTATTTATACAAAAACAGTTTTTTGTAACATGAACTGTTTTTGCGACCCAAGCAATTTTATGTAAACGTATCTGTGTAAACTTACAACCCTTTTAGCATACAAAATGTTTTTTATTGTCGCCCTCAACTTAAGGGTGTAGAAAAAACATGTGTCGGCATGTTTATTACTTAAATTTATTTAAAGTGTAAAAATAACTTTGATCTTTTAAATAAAGAGAAAATGTTAAATCCATTAAACAGACCATAAAAAGTCAATTGTATATATTTTTGTGTTTTAAAAAGTATATTAAGAAAATTTGGATTTGTTGCCAATTTGTTAAATCGATTGATAAAAGCTGTTGTAATATTTTTGCAAAATAAAATTGTTTCAAGATATGATTTTATTGAAAAACTATTTATATGCATAAACAGTTTTATTCAAAAAAACAGCCAAACAAATTCAACTCTTATTTTTTTGTTTTTTGTAAAAAAACTATGAACCATTTATTAAAAAAGTATTCGCTTTGTAAAAAGCAGCATATAAAATAAATCTTATAATTTGTTATGCAATAAAAAAGAATTTCTGTTGTAGAGGGTTTTTATACTCGAAAGATTTGCCTGTAAAAATATTTACTTATTTAAATTGATCTAGTATAAAAACATTATAAATAGTGATTTACAGCGATTAAAAGTATAAATTATATTTGGTAGTAAAGTGTTTACCTCAAATTCGGTTTATTTTTTATGTTTTGCCGTTTCGCGTTTTTAGGCCATTAATTTCATTTTTTGAGTGATAAAAAATTATTTAAGGCACAATTTGCAACTCCAAAATAAAAAACGACTCCGAAGCAAAAGGAATTTTTTTAAAAAAAAGCTTGCATCAAAAGTCTATATACAATTTGCGTGTTTGATACCTTTCAAAAAACTTCAACTTTTAGTACACGCCTTTAAGTCGCTTAAAAAGCATAATAAAATGCTTTACGATTTGTTCGGGATTGTAAAAAACATATGCAACTTTTGCATGCGCTGTTAATAAGCTCATAATTTACATTTGCTGGCATACAACTATTTGTCATCTAGGTATAAACACCAAATATTAACAGGAATAGAAAGTATTAAAAGTTTGCATAGCCTAAAATAGACAGCAATGTAAAAAGAAGTTTGTATTTTTATATAAGATAATCACGTTGTTGCACAAATGTGATTGTCAATTACTGTGCATATTCAAAATTACAAAAAAAATACTTTAAATTTTTATGCTTGATACTTATCTTACAAACGCTTTCAGTGCTTTTATTTTTTTTTTGTATTTTTAAAAGCTTAAGATTTGAGCAATCAAGTTTGTTAAGAATGTTTTAAATTTAGTACAGTTGACATTTTTTGTGTTTTTGAACGTTTTTGACTTTTCCTACATCATAAATTATAGCAAAAATTTGATATTACCTATACATTTAGTCGCGGAGGGAAAGGGGTCCAAAACATCTATTGATATTTTTTTTAAAAACATAAATTTCTTATAGTTCAAGGCTGCAAAAATATAGAAAAAAACTATTATATGTTATTTTAAAATGTCAAAGCCGTTTTTACAAAAGTACGACTAGGATGTTAAAGACGGATTTGCAAAAATAATGATTTAAAAAGCATCAATAGACACAAATGATAATAAAAAAACTGTAGAAAGTGTATGCATGTATTTTATACGTTGGCTGATTTGTAAAGAAAATATTTTAAAAACGTTTATAATTAATAAGAAAAAATATTTTTACACAAGAACCACATAAAAAAGTGTTTCCATGTACGAAAAATTACAATAAAAAAATTAGGGCGTGTCTTTTTGACACAAAAAAAAAAAACATATTTACAGAGATCGTTCTATAACGACAGATTATGTCTTTTTTTGGTACAAATTCAATTCTTTTACGAAATGTGGCTAGACCATTTTCTTAAAAGAAATCAATTTAGGGGCAATAAAAAAAATACTCTAAGAGACGACAATTTCTACCAGAAAAATGTCTTTACTCACGCAGGACACGCCCTTAATGATAAAAACTTTTAGTAAAGCTGTAATGTGTAAAATTTAAGACTTGCATTATTAAAAGTAAATGTAAGTAAAAAACGTTTTTGACAAAAAACCGCACGTGTTTTGTCAAAAATCTCATTTTTTAATATTTTTCAAGCAAAAAAAAAACGCATTATATGTTTTCTTTTATTGCGGAAAGACAAAAAATGCAATAAAATTTTAAAAACAAAAAAAATATAGGTTTATGTTACAATAATTGTATAATTCTGTTCACTATTTTGTCTTTATGTATATTCATGCACAACTGAATATACACAAGTCGTAAGCCATCTTTATAAAAGAAAAAATATTTTATTTGGCCTAAGGTACACGGAAAACATGTAAACCTGCAGTGGACTGCCCTTGACTTTTGAGCCCGAGTGTAGTCAGAGTTTTATATGGGTCCGCCTAAAAAGCCTTGTTTTTTGATGGTTTAAATTTTATATTTTTTTTTAAAAGAAATTTAATCTAAAACTTTTTATTTGGATCCTATTTATGATAAAATCTATGCCCCAAAAAAAAAAAACCCTTTAATATTTTATATTTTTTTTTTTTTATAAGAGAGGGTGCACCCCCTACCTCCCTTGGTACGCCACTTAACCCTGTTCGTTTTTATGTGTTTAATACTCGTTTACTGCACAATACAAATATTTTTATATAGTGTGAAGGCGGCAGAATATTTGCATCTTTACTTAGAATATTTCTTATATTGCGGTAAATTTTTTTTCTACAATATAGTAATTGAACTGTCTATCATTTTCTAAAAAGATTTGTACAAATTTCATTTAATTTTTATTTAAAATACTCAAATAGTTAAAAAAATGTAAAAAAATATCAAAATCAACACCAGTAAAAAAAATGATAAACACAGCAGGGTTGCTTGTATTAAAAAAGGTTTTACTATGAAAATTAAAAATCGCTTTTAATTAAGAAATGCAAAAAAAAACAGTTAATGCATATTAAAACCCAAAGATCAAGGAACATGATATAATGTGGGATCATCATTTCCGTACCCCAAATTGCTTATTTCCGCATGTATTTAGTGCAGATAATGTAAGATTTCCAAAAAGTCTAATATTTGCATTTTTGATTGCTAGAAAATACAAAAGTTAAATATGCTTTTTTTGTAGTAAAAAAATAGACTACATATTCATAATAGAGTTCTATTTTTTGATATTATTGTTTACGATTTTTTTGTTTATAAAATGGAAGTTTTGTAAGGATTAAAATAAAGGCCCGGCTATGCAAATTTCTAATTTAAAACAGGCAAATAAGTCAAAAAACACTCCAATGTTATATTTTTCTATTATACTAACATTCATGGTTAAAAAAACAAAATTGTTAAAAAAAATTGTTCTAAGAACTTTTTAAATTATAAATTTTATTTAATTGCAAATTTCAATACTGTATTAAAATCATTTAGCGGTAACCAAAGGTTGCAACGCCTTTATATAAATTACTTTTGTGGCATGATTATATTTAAATTAGTTTCATGGTAAATGACCTAGTCTGTATAACTGTATTGTGTAAAACGTGGTTGTTGTTATTCAAATAGCTGATAAAAATCTAACAAGCATTCTTACAGAGCATTTATCACACTATAAAATATAGGATAAAAAGAAAAATGTTTTTATGATATGTTTATATAGTGAAAGAAAGTTCTTTTAAAGGAAATTATTTTGCGGTGACGTATCAAAAGTAAATGTATGCGTTATGTTTTCATATGGTAGAGTCGTATGAACTAATGTTTTTTGTGCTTTATTTATATGTGTATGACAAAATCATTTATTATTTACTTACTTTATGTACATACTAAACTTTTGCAACATTATTACCAAAGAATGTACAAAGAAGACGCCAGACTATTACGTTCGATAACCCTAACGCACTTATAAAATTACATACAATCTATTTTAGTAATCTGGCAAAACTGAAAATGTAACAGCAAAAATCAATTATTGCAACTTTTGTATTGAAACTAGAGCTGTCAAATTTCGGCACCGTTTGTCAATGTTTCCTTAGATTTCAACAATATGACTTTTTTTGGGGATTGGAGATCATCATGAACAAGAGATTTTGTGTAAATTTGCGTTTGTAAAAATAAATGAATGCCTTTATGTAAAAATAGATATTTTTACGGGCATATGTAAACCACTGATAACAATATAGATATTAATACAAAGACAAGGGTTTTTTTTTGAACAACCAAGTTTATTGTTGCTTACCCAGTACATGCATTGTTACATATGTATAATTGTATTAAAAAAGTGCATATTAGTAGTTAGTATATAAAATGTACGTAATAGAATTTATTAACAGAATTTAATTTAATTGTATCTTGTTCTACACACCACATGGAATTTTCTGTTTTTAAAATATAAACACTGCAAATGAATTTAAATCAGGATCCATTACTTATTTTTTTTTATAAAAGTTAAGAAAACAATCTTGTTTAAGTCGCAGTTTTATCACCATTACGGACAAATTATGTATTTCATACAAAACCACAACAGAGTTAATCATTTTGTGGAACCCAATTGACTTTGTATCTATAAAAGGAAAAGAAAGACTTAGAACGACTATGGACACGAGTAACATTTTAATGCCTTTTTATTGTGTTATACCATCAATGTAAGGATTATGTACAGATTAAAATCAAAAAAAGTTTTACTACAATATATAAACAGGTTTATATTTGATATTTTAAATAATAATATAATTTATATACAAATTTTTTATATAAAAAAACACATAATAAAAGTAAAAAAGAAAGTATAATTCTAGCAACTATTTATAAAAAATTATAGTATTTTGTAAAAAAGCAATAAACAAATATTTAAAACATAAGTTGCGTCGAGAAAAACCTTTTTTTATGTTTGCAAGTTATTGATTCCTACCGTTTTCCCCCGCTTAGTTCGCGCGCGCAATTTAGATCAAAATCTTAAAAACTGGCTTTTACAAAAAAGATAAGTAATTTTACGTAAATTCGCACACCTTTAATTCGCGCATACACTTACGAATACACGTTTCATTTTTTTATTTTTTTGTTAATATACAAAAAAATTTGCAAAAATATAAAAGAAAAAGTTTCTTCTTTTTTCCCAGTTAGTTCGCGCGCTAACAAAACCTTTTATCTGCGCATGCGCGAAATACCGAGTAAATCGCGCGCGCGAATTAAGCGGGGGAACACGGTAGCTCAGAATCGAATCTCGAGACTGCATGATCAGGGTGGCGACTTACATTGCCGAAGGCAAAGTAGGCGCGAATCCTAAGACGTAGTCCTAAGGAAATCGTTGATATGCGGAGCAGATTAAAAGTCCCGCCGCAGGTGCCTATTTAACTGGCTAATGGACCAAAAAAGAAAAAAAATTAAATGGAACCGTCCTATCTAAAATACGGTTTTATATAAGAACGAGACAATTAGTTATAAAAATTAATCAGCTATAAGAATTTTTAGGAAAATATTAAATAGTATCAATTTCAAATGTCATTTTGATCTGGTCACAAGCCGAATCCCCGTTGACGGGGGGCGAAATGCAACCCAAGTGTATTTTAATTTAATTAAATTATTATAGTCAACCGGAATTTTGGCGTAAAGTCTACTCATAAAAAGATCTTCGTAGAAAAAAATGCATAATAATATATTTATATATATGCAAAAATTACAAATATATTTTTTTTAACTTCCTCATTTTTTAGTTTGTTTATTCTTGCGTCCATATTAACTAATATGCTACGTATATGTAATTATTTGTTTTGGAAAAATGTACTTATAAGCTTATTTTAGTCAAAAAAAAAGATGATTAAATAAAGGCTGCTTTTCATTATTCTGCTTTTATTAATACTTCAATAAAAATTTATAATTGAAAAAACGCAATAGTATCTTTTAAGTTTGCAATTTTTAAAGTATGTTTGTTGTTTTTTTTAAAAGCTTATTTCATTTTTTACCCCGGGTTTTTTGACCCTGGGTATTTTGATATTTTACCCCGGGGGAACTTTTTGTCATTTTGGTGCGCCTTTCCTAGGTTTTAAAATAAAAATAAAACTATCTTGAAGAATCAGAATCAAGTTCTGACAGCGATTATATAGTATTAATGCATTTACAAGGTGGTCTGTAAGACTGCATGCTTTAATAAAACGAAATATATTACAAATAGTGGTTGGGTATATAGTTAAAACTAATCTGACGATTAAAAATTAAAGGAACCCTTTACAATAAAAAAAGAAAGTATTTGAAAATATTTGCCATGTGTATGCAGAGGCTTTGGACATTAAAATATCTCTAGTTAACAAGACAGATATTCTTTGTACACTGTATGTATCATTAAGGGTCATTAAATTTGTTGATTATCTGGCCTTATCGGCATTTCATCAGCCACAAGAGATACAAAATCCAAAAAGTTGTATTAAATTCAAAAGCAAGAATATAAAAAGTTGCAATAAACTGCTTGAAAAATTTGAAATATATAAAAAAAAACGAATATTTGCATTTAAGTCCACTTTCAGGCACAATAAGGGCCATTGACGGCACAAAATAGGCCTATAATCCGCAGATTAGCCCAGAGCAATATATTTACAAATTGGTTTCACTTTTTAATTTTTTAGCGGCGGTAGATTTTTAATTGCAGATGCGGCATTTATTTGGCGCATTCGTTGAAGCCACCCACTATTCATTTTGATTTTTGCAATTCATCTTTAATTGATTATGTTTGATACAGTATACGCGACCCTTTTTATATTATTAGACAAGCAGCATATAATTCTTTAGATCAGGGGTTCTCAAAAATATTTAGCGCTGTTGCAAAAATAACAATAATTTGAAACAACGGTGCCAACATGTAGACCTAACAATACGAAGAAGAATTATTGTTTTTCTACAAATTTACCTAGATATATATGGTCCTCCTTGTATTTTTACTTATTCTTATAGACTTATATTAAATTCACGTTTGAAAAACAGCCAGAATACGCTAATAGATAAGAAGCAGTGATTATTGTATGGCTTTTAAAAACAATTTTTTATATTTTGCACATTAAACTAGCTTTTCCGCTGTGCAATGCTACGTAATCGGGAGATCTCTTCTATCTATGTTTTACATATCCTGGTTTAAATAAAGAACACATAAAAATTGACAGAAATGTGATATTATACATTATATTTTTTAAGTTAGTGATTTACATTTTGCTCTTTTTTTATTTAGAGCTCGCATCATTTTATTGATTTTTATAATTGTAATTTGGCACGGTAAGGGCACGAAAAATTGTAAATAGCACACTTCGTGGCACTTTGAGAACCCCTGCTTTAGATAACTTAAAAATGGCCATTTAAAGGATATCACACTCCTGAAAAAACACAGTATAATAACATATTATCAATGCACAAATGACAGTTGAAAGGACCTTTGGATGTTTAACAGAAAGGTTTCGTAGATTAAAGTACCCAGTTAATTATGACGAAAAGCAAAATGCATACAGGCAGGGGTGCTATTTCAATTTTTTTATTGATAAACGAAGCAAAAAAAAAAATTGGGCTTAAACTATACATATTTGCCAAAATTTGTTACATTTTACTGTTTCTAAGGGATCCAGCCTTCCCTGCACAGCACCTCTGTATACATGGATTTTTTGTTTGCGTGTGTAATACAAAATATTGATAGCGAAATAGAACGGAAGATACAATGAGGTTTTCTCTACAAAATAAAGAACCAAATTAAATTATTATTTATGTATAATCTTTTTATGTTTTGAATGTTTTATTTCATTTCGTTTAATATTAATACCATTGTTTTTTTATTGTTTGATTCCAGCGTTCGGAAATCAGCAGTTTCATTTTTTATTTGCTGAATCTCATGTCTTATGATTGCAGTTTTATTATTTGAAGTTACCTGGTAATTATTATGGAGGCCAATTTCAACCACATTAAAACCTTTATTATACTAGTAATTTTCATCGTGTGTATAATACTGTATACTAGAATTTTTTCGACAGAGTTTTTCATGCCTTTCCATTCGCATTTCTTCTGTTTGTAATAAAATTTCATTTGTTCTTTGAACGTAGAAATAATAAAGCTAGGTACCTGTTTTTTGCATTCCTTATGATTTTTTACTTCTTTTTCTACTCGTTTACTTTTTGGTGCCTTTATAGTCAAAAGAAGTACCGTATTTACACTTGTATAAGAAAAACATTTGTCCTTCATAGATATACCCTTAATTCAGGTTCAAACAGAGTAAAACATAAGTAAAATAAGCATAGTGAGTTTTATATTACTATAAGACGTATTCTAAAATGTTTGATTTAAATACTAGCATATATTTACAACATAATGAATTCTACTTTTTGAAAATAAGATAGAATTTTGTAATTGACGTAGTATAACAAAATACAAAAACAACTGATGCATTTTATACGATTACCTATAAAATGCTATATTTTAATACTCATTAGAAGCGGCATTAGGGATCGCCAATGTATAGACTTCAAGACTCTATTTTATCGTGTAATTAAAGCCCAATAGTCGATTAAGACCGAAATGTATAGTGGTCAAGGTAACCGCAAAGAAATTGATGAATATTATACAAAATAGAGAAAAATGTTTATATGTTGATGACTTTTGTTACTATAAAATTTACCAGACCCTTTGGTATATTTTACATGGCAATTTGATTGACTTCGGTTTAACTCAATTATTTTTTATTGTATTATCCGCAGTTGTTACTATAATTGATGTCTTTTTTTTACACATATTTAAATCAAATAGTATATCTAATTCAATGCATGTACCAAATGCTTTAATTGCATGTATTCTTCTTAATTATCCTATTTTTAGCTTCAACTTACAGCTTTTTAGGCCACATAATTATTATGTTTTCTTATACAAGGGTTTTCTTATACAAGTGTAAATACGGTACATCCTTTTCTTCTAAACTGAACGTAGTGTTTGTATCAATAACAACGTTTGGCTCCACCATAGAGTCTTTATATAAGTGTCTTTTAAAAGGCCATGATAGGAATACTGAATGCTTCCTCGCTCAATGGTTTTTGTTTGTAAATAATGGAACTTAAATTCTTTACACAGGTATTTGTATTTCGACTGTGCAACTTCGCTGGATAACGAGGGAACTAATCTATACGGACCTCCAGTTATAATTTGTTGGTTTTGAAGTTATTATGACCGCAATCTCACAACTTTGTTTGAATACCAGTTATACCTTTTACTGTAATCAATGCTTTAATTTTGTCAAAGCTCCATCTAAAGCATTTTTACGACGTACTTTTGCCTGTTTAATTGATAAGATTATTTAAACTACTTGATGGATGTTGCGTATAGAGGTAACAATATTCTGAAAAAAAAGAGAAGAGAAGAAATATAGTTTAAAAAGATAATAAATCTTTATTGAGTGTTACAACTGATCCTTTCGATCCTTGTTGATTCTGAGCCGGATCCGTTTCCTATACGGATCATAATTTTTTGACAATTTTTAGATCATTGATTCGATCATGATCCGTTTCATTTTATCACTACAAATAATAATAAAAAATAATTTTTGCATGCTAAAGAGCATATTTGTACCTTTTTGTATTATATAAACTACAGTAGGGGATATAAAGATATATTTATACGCATTTTGGTGCGTTATTTTTTATGAAATAAATCTTACCTTATTTTTCTAGTAAAAGTAAAAAAATGAGGCGAATTATGATCATTTGCATTTTTATCGTACAGTTTAAAAAAGAAAAACGTACCTAATAAAAATTTTGCAGTCTAAGTAATTGTTTTAGATGCAAAAAAAAAAATTGAGATTAAGACCTACCATTTTTTATAAATGTAAAAAATATATTATAAATTTTTTTTCTAAATTTATTCTGATTTAAAATTATCCGGATTATGATCCGATCATTTTTTCAATGATCCATAAAAGATCGAAGTTCTTTTGAACCAAGTAGAAATGCCTAGTTACAACATAAACAGTTTTCGTAAAATAGACATCAATTACTTCTTTTTTATTTTTCCTTTTTTTTAAAAAATCATGATATTTACGAATTTATATAAATACAAGACAATGATATTCTAAAATAAATTTCTGCTTTTTAAAGAATTTCTATTCATTTTATTGACAAATGAGAGCTAGTTTATCATAGTTTAAACTATTAAATAAAAATAAAAAAAAAATGTTTGAAAATAGTTGTAGACTTTATAGCATTGTTATTTTTATTTCAAAACATAATAATATTTTAAAGTCGATTTATTCGAGCTTTGTCTCCATTTGCACATTCTCGTTGAAATATATGCATTTATTTTTAATCTACAAGCATATGTACTACAAACAAACAATTTTGTTATTATACCCTTAATTCTCTAGTGTCGTATTTCTAATTTCTAATTTCTTAAATTAAAATTAAAGAATTGTATTTAACCTTTTTTTCGGATCAGTGTTCGAAACTGGAGAAAAATAACCCATGGGTAAATTTCGACCCGGGTATATTTTTTTGCAATGTGGGGGTGAAAATACCCCGGGGTATTTTTTTTGCCCTAAAAAAGGGGTAAATCACCCCGGGAGAAAAAATGAAATGAGCCCTAATTTACTATTATAAATTTACTAGAAAATATTATTGTGAAGACTCGACCCTTTAAATTTCTTTGCTTAAGGTACATAAAAAAAAGGCTATAATGTTTGTTTATATTTTTGTAAATGTATTTAGTATTATTTGCAAATTTAAGCAATATTAAAAACGAACCTGGCAATGCTTAGACAAAAGTCAATAAAAGAAAACACTGTTTATGAAGTTTACTGGTGACAGTTACTTTATATATGCGCACAATAAAAAAAGACTCCACGACTAATTCTTAAACTTTATTTCTTTTTTACCTGAACTTACACATTTTTTATACATATTATTTCTTATTTTATATAAAATTTTTGTAAAGGTGCGCGGTCACCTGGTTTCTACTATTTTGACAGCACAACAGAAAGCGCAAAAATATGATTATATGTTATCAAAATTAAAGCCACTTTGTAAAGGTTCACAGTGACTTTGCAAATGTATAATGTTACCTTTGTTTTCTGTCTTTTTCGTTTTAAAAGATAAAACGATAAAAACAAGGCGCGTTCCATGTCGATGTGCAACGGTTCTCGTTTCGCTTTTATAGCAAAATTTTTCTAAATTTTGTAGTGCTAATATAACATGAAAAAAATCGATATAAAACAACAAAGGTTTGAAAGAGAAGTATGACATAGACGTTTACAAAAAAAAAAACTCTTTTTGCATGTTTTTATATGCATCAAGTAACTTTAAAACAATCACCAATAACAAAATTTCGCGTTATTCGCTGTTATAAATTTTTGAACATGTTTACTTAGATAAAGGCAACTATATTTGTGTTGGCTCTCCATCTATATTTGGTAAACTAAATTTTCATCACAACTTATCTTTTTTATAAGCATATTGCTATTCTCAGAGGGTAAAAGTTTTTGACTTTTACGTTTGAAAATTGTTTTTTGGTATATTACCCGGTTGTTTGACATAAATCCGTTCGGCATATTTTGCGCAAGGAGTGCGCAAAATATGCGCACGAATGTGCGCAAAAAAGAGATGCGCACAGTTTTAATAATTAATAATACAAAACAAAAATGAAGATGCATATGGAAAATAAACCAAAAACCAAAAAATGGGATTTTGTAAAAAAATTCAAACATAAAAAAAATAAAAATAAACTAAAATACATTAAATAATAAAATATAAAATAAAAAATAAAAAAAAACAAATTTAAAAGTATAAGATATATAAGATAATTTATAATAATACATAATATTAAAAAATAGAAACAAATTAAAAAACAAGAAAATACAAAAGAAAATGAACAAATGGCAAAAAAGAAAGTGCTAAAATAAAAAATATAAATGTAATAGTAATATAATATTAAGAAACACAATAGAAAAAAAAGTTGAAAAAAAAATAGCATAATCAATAAAAAAAAATATAACAAAATAATAAAAAATAACAATTGTATTTATTCAAGCTTCCATGTATGCAGCTCTGTTATAATTGTTATATAAGTCAAAATATAGTACTTATCATTTGATTTGTATATTTCCCTTATCTCTATATATTTATCACTTTTATCATACTTGGTTTCATGTGTATTAAAACACCCTGATCTGTTAATCTCTCTTATGAATCTGTATCTCTCACTTTTACTGCATAATTTATTTGATTAATTTCTGGATGCGAAACCGAAAATGCATTTTCAAATCTTCTATTCCAACCTTCACATATGTTACTCGTTAAGGGGACAGATATATTAAATCTCACACAACAAATTCATTTCCCAACATTATAAACCGGTTATTTCTCATTTTTGCTAATATAGCATTTTTCAAAATATAATAGAAATTCCTTTACTTCTAACACATCAAAATTTCTATGTATTAAGTTTTGTATCAATTCATATTTGTTATGAACATCGCACTCCTTCACAAATGGTAATGATAACAAATTTCTGAATAATGTACAAAATATGGAAAATGAATGATATACTTTAGATAAATTTCTTTGAACAAACTTATAAAAACTCTGGCAAAATGAAACAAACAATAACTAATAGATACTGTTTCAAAAACTGAAACCAATGCGTTGACAGGCGCTAATTCGACATCACAAATAAAATATTGTGGTATATTGGTTAAAACATAGCTTTTAAGTTTTTTAATTGCTTTTTTATATGTATCCTCTCTTTTGTCTTTAAGAAATATATGGCATACCGGAAGTATACTATTGAATATTTTGCAATGTATCGTGTAAATCTGGTGATATTTTACCTGTGATGTATAAAATGTACCATCCCCAAGCCAAACGGGACTGTTGGCGGTATGTATAAAATTGCTTGCATTACAAATAATAATAGTAATACTAAGAGGATTTTCTGTATTCATTGGGAATATAAACACTTCATTATTATCAGCGCGATATAAAGATCCATTTATTTTACCGTCAATTACAACTTTCAAATAATCATTTTTTCGTTCATCTCTAATTTTATTTTTGATCCCCTTTGTGCTCGGAAATTATTTTGCTCGAAGATATCTAAGTCTTTTACGACCTCTGCAACTATTTCATTTGGTTTCATACTTGTCTGTGATGACAAATGGGTTACTTATGCCGTTTCTACTGTTTTAACTTTTATTGCATCATGATTATGCTCTCCGCTTACGACAGATTTTTGATACATGTTTATTTTGCAGCTAGCTAAACAGCATCTTTGTGGTGCATCGATATCCATTTCTACCTTTTACTAATCTAAACTTATACCCATTCATTAATATCGCGACTGTCCCTTCGTAGTTTTATGTTTAACAAAATCATATTCGTTCATTTTTTAGGGTACTATAAAAAAAAGGAGAAAAAGAGAAAAGGGGCGCATCTCGGTTTTGCGCACATTTTCGCGCAAATTTTGCGCACACTGTGCGCAAAATATGCTCAGCCATCTTGAATGCATCAAGGTGAAACATTAAATGCCAAAAACGAATTAACCCACGAAACATATATTCTATACCTTAACGTATTATAAAAGGCATTTTTTCCATAAATTATATATTGTTTAAAAAAGAAATTCTCAGAATAGTATTGGTAAAACACAGAGAAATCATTTATTTTGTTAAACTTAAATATCACTAGATTTTTTGTAAATAAAAAAAACACGAAAGATAAGAAAAGTCTATAAACTATGTGCAAGTAAATATACTATTACATAAAAAATTTTTGTTTTTTTTTCGGGCAATTTTAAGTATATGATAACAATTCTTAAACACCTATTATCTATATATTGTATATTTTTTTTGCAGAAAAAAAGCCTTTTTCGGGATTCTACTTTGTATATGTTTTGCAAGCAAATAATATATTAGCTCTATAAAAATGTCAAGAATATATTTTTAATTTATTTATTTGGTTTCCTTCAAAAAAGGTAGTTTTGAAATCAAATGATTCCCTAAAATACAAAACAGGGCTTTAAGTATAAAATCCTTTATTGCTTGAAAAATATGAAAAAATTGTTATGGCTTTTATTAATATATAAAATTTCGTTGTTTTTTATTAGACAATAAATATGCCAAAATTTTTGAAAAATCGTTAAGCCCAAAAAAAATATTACTTTTTTTTGTATAATTATGTAGGCGCAAAATACATTTAGCCACAAATACTACAATAAATCAACAGGAACTAGAAAACATACTTTATTTTAAAGCATATAAATATCTGTATACTTTCATTAACCAAAAACATAGTCTCGTAATGCGTATTCCTAAAAATATGGAAAATTTAGCCTGCAAAAAAAATCAAAATATACTAATAACTTACTATACACTAAGAGGTATATTGATAAATAAGTGAATAATAACTAAGAAGTATATGATATAGTGCAAACCCCATAATGATTTTACCAATGATTTTTTTAGATGGCGAATTTAATGATTTTTTAATATTTCGTTAATTAGAACAATTAATTGTCTTTAGTTTTTTTGCTAAATGTGTAATTATAAGGATATTATGTACTTTATCAAATTTTGTGTTTTATTTTATTTATATCCTACTAACTCACCTTTTTTAAAAGAACGTAAGCAAAAAATTGTAATAAATAATATAATATATAAATAAAGGTATCTTGATGTGACAACAAATTTAGTTTTCACATATCATTTTTTGTTAAAAGCCTTTTATTTTTGTTTCCGAAAATATCACAAAAAGTTCAAAAACATCACTGGTCGCAAATGTTACGTTACCGCGACCGATGCTCGTGCAAATAAACATTTATGACCAAAAAAATATTAAATGGAGATTAGACAATCGTTTTTTGTTGTTTAAATTTCTAGTTGTAGATATTTGTATTTTTTTTTTTGAAAAAAAGTCTAATTTATAGGAATATTCTAGTAAATGGCAAAAGATAATTACAAAAATACAATTTATATTTATTATAATAAATTCGGCATTTATTTTTATTTTTCATAAATTTAACACTTGTTTTTTACCTCAGACAAGTAAAAAAGATATTATCGGTGAGCAAAAAAAATATTTTTGTTTGTAAAAAAAATATATAAGCGCAAGTTTTTATTTACTTAAACATACTACAAATATATATTTTTGTGCATTGCCTTTCTACTTTTCACTACGCTGAATATTTTTTTAGTAATATAGCAGGGTTAAAAGGAAATGAAAACAAAACAATGCTTTTTTTAGAATATACGGTCTTCTTACTAGTTAAAACCATGTTACAAAACATGTAATTTAGTAATTAAGGCAACCCATAGCGCTATATAACGCACAAATGCTATCGATGTATATAATTTCTACTTAATTTGCATATTTCATGCTACCCAATGTCTTTGTTTACTACTAAATTTGCAAAATTTAGTACCACTCTGGTTATCACTGTCTTATTTAATATTTATTTTATTCCCGATGCTATTAAATATATTTAAACTTTTGTAAAGTAAAATATTTTAACACCGGATATAACACCTTAGAACCCGGATAGCGCTTTTTTTCTTTAAAATTGTAAATAACACTAATTATTTAGTTTAACTAGATAAACGGGTATGGGAACCTGGAATATAGGCTTTGTACGTCCTTTTTGCTGCTTTAAAAGCCATTAAACACCAAGTCTCGCCAATTTAGAACATATTTCCTGAATTTGTTTAGTATTTAAAAACATAAAAACATGTCTAACTAATCATATACAAAAATTAAAGTATACAGCATATTTGGTACTATTTTTTTATTTCCTTAATAGTTTTATTATTATATTTACGTAAAACTCTTGAACAAAAAAAAAAAAAAAATATATTTTATTTAATTCTTTGTTTTGAAATTCACAAGAACCAAATAAGACTGAATATAGCAGAAATAGATTCATTGATGAAGTTAAGCAACTCATTAATAATTCTTTTACATCGCGTTTACAAATAAATTCAACTATTCCGACTAGACACATATCCATGACCATCATATGATAGTAACTTAAGACAAAGAAGAAATATATGAAATATTCCATATCAATTGAAAAACAGTAACAACATAGGATACTATTAAGTATTGCTGTAATCAACCTTGTTATGCATGCTGTCGTTACATTTATCTGTTTAGAGGAAATAACAAGCCCGGTAAGACATAGTATCATTGTGTATAAGATAGCATTAAATCCGAAAGCATGGATGAATTTTCTTACAAAAAAATCATTCGACATCACCACAAAATATTGTAAATAAAAATATAGATTAATGATGAAATAAATTATTAGACTAATGATATTTGTATACTTTTCAGTCCTTCTTTTTACAACTCTATCTGCCAAATAAATCCCTAACAAGATAATTATCCACCAAATTATATATTGGAATGAACTTGTAATAAAAACTCCCCATGTTAAAGTGTGATACCCGCAAATCACAAGACTTTGTATGGATTGATTATGTATTTTGTCACCCCTTTTTATAAATAATATATTGTCTTGAATCATGGCTATTAATAGGCTTGTCTGTAGATTTCCAATATATTAACATAAAACTCTATTATATTGTTCAATATTGAAATTAATATATTAAATTAGCTCATTTACAAGGTTTTTCGATCTAATTGGCTGTTTGACCAATCTATATAAGTTGATTTATAAGTTCTACTTCAACATATGCCGGTCCAAAATGTACCGGTTCTTAATGTCCTGGTTAAAAAAGTATCGGTTAAAAATTTCTTGGACCCAAATTTCCCGGTTCAAAATTTCCCGGTTCAAAATGTCCTGGTTCGAAATACCCCGGACCGAAAAATCAAGGAAAAAATAATAAGTTTTCAAATGTCTGGCAAAATACATCCATGGAATATACATGCATTATATATTTTCAATCTAAAAATATGTTACATTTATAAATAGGGTTTTCAAAAACCGAGTTACGAGTTCTCGAGTTTGAGCTAAGCTTTTTGATTTTACAACTCGCGAGTCCGAGATGGTTTCGAGTCGAGTTCGAGTCGAGTTGAGTTTGAGCGAGTTGTGTCTAGGCGATAATATTTTTTATTATATGTTAAAAAAGGCAAAAAATGTAAAAGATCTATTTAAATAATCTATAATTTTTTCTACTGTACAATTTTTATTATATTCTGACTTTAAAAGCATATATGTGAAAAAATATATTGAAATGTGTTTTTGATACTCTTGTTAATAAAAAGGCTTTGTAAAAGCTTATTTTATGTTTAATATATAATATAAGTGTTTAGTTTGGCCTTTATTGTTTACTTTTAATACTAACTTTGACTGGTACAAAACAGTTTTTATAACTATTTCAGATATAAAACTTTTTAAAGTGACTAAAAAAGAGTAGAATTGTAATTGAATACAAATGTGGTTCTAAATTATAGTTTTTGTGTATTTTTTTCTTTTTTTACGTTTAATTATAGCTGCAATTTTTACTTAAATCACATTATTTAATCTCTATATCATACAAATTTGCAAAAAAAAACTTACATTAATTTAGATATAAAAAATTTATTTATCACAATAAGGTGCTGGCCTATAGAAAAGAAGACATATAACACTTTATATGACAGACGGCAAAAATAATGAAAAATGTTAATGAATCTTAAATTTTTCACAAAATATAATTATCTTATTTTATATCAACTATCATATTCTCGTGTTTATAATAATATAAAATATATATACAAATCGTCTAGGCGCTGCAACTCAAAAAACTACCTTGAACAGCTACATTTAGGTGTTTTCTAAAAAATACATTTGACATAAAACTTGCTATTTATTTCAATTGAGTTGCTATACATATTTCTTTTATATAATACTTGTCGGTATGTCATATTAGTCTCAATTAACATGACATTACTTTCTTTGTTGAGCTATATATTAACAAGAAATAATTGCCATTTAACACAGACCAATTTACTTTCTCTTAATAAACTAGCTTGATGTGAATTGCAGTATATTTTTTAAATAAAATGTTTTTTTATCTACTTGCCCTAAAATTTTTACAGAATAATGTCGCGTTTTTCTTAACAACACTCGTGGGCATACTAAAAAAATTTTTGTGTCATATAATTACACCTATACTCCTAATGGCTCGATAAAGAAAAATTTAATATATATTTGCTTTGGACAAAAGAAAATAATTTATTATTGATTTGTAAAAATTTGTTACAATTTAAAACTTTCTCCTAATACAACTTTTCTAGTTATATAAAATGGGCGTATTGCCATAATTTTTTTATAAATTTTTGTATGCGTACCAGTTAAAAAGCGGTGCGAAAATGCCGGAGTAAACTTGCAAACGCAGGAATATTGGATAATTTTTTTTTTTGATCTATTTATGACAACAATGGAGTCATAAATAGATGATTAAGAAAAAAATAAATCTTTCTCAAAATATATTCATTATATCCTAGGCACAGACTTTAGTAAGACGAAAGTAAACTAAATCTTTTCTCGGCTTATTAGGTAAAATTTGTTCGCCAAATGTATGCATAAGTAGTATAAATATAAATAGACATTTTACTTTTTTTTTTATATAAAAAGGGTTTTGTCTAATACTAGGCAGTTTTTTTGTAATTCCTTTTTTAATATAAAAATTGAGAATGAAATCTAGTTTTTCATGCAAGTTTTTTTACTAAACCTGTAAATAAAAACTCTCTGCTATCTTTTTTTGTACAATTATCGTATACTTTTAGTAGATAAAATGTTCTGGCTCGAAACTCGGAAACTCGAAATACCCGAGTTCACGCTTTCGAGTTTTGAGCGATCTCAAAAAGCAAATAATCAGGTCTTGTTACCGAGTTCCGAGTTTCGAGCTGGCTCGATTGAAACCCCTATTTATAAATAAGACAATTCCTTGCAAAAAGGAATGATGCAAAATATTACACAAGGAAAGAAGTTTAGGAATTAAGTAAGCATAAATAAACAGAAATCATTTTACCAGTGTAAGACCAGCGGTTTTGACTATGGTATGGGAACATAAAGGGGATATTTTTTCATCTTCCCTCCATAATGGTCATAATGGTAAAATATTGCAATAAAAATTGTATTAAGATTATTAAAGACGTGACTTTCAGATTATCGAAATTCCAGTTTTCGGAATCCTGATTTTCGGAATCCCGATTTTTGGAATTCCTGTATTTTGGTTTTTTGATTTTTTAAATTCCTGATTGTCGGAATTCCTGATTTCGGAAAAAAATATCCCTTTAAAATAAAAAGATAACAGAATATAAGAAGTAGGGGCTCCGAAAAATTACAGGGCCCTATACCATTATGGAAAAATTTTCTCTGTCATTATGGGGAATTTTTTTGCCATAATAGTATGAAGCTGCGTAGTTTTCGTGCTCATTGTAAAAAAATATGTTTTTTTTTTTTTGTTTTTTACATAAATATACATACATGTATATTCAATATGCAATTTGCAATTCCTTAGTTTTTTTGTATGAAAAAGAATATTTACGTCCTATTTAGTCAAAAGAGAATTCGCCTTTTATATGTTATATTTATTTGTGATAAAATCTTATTTGTGCTACCTATCATTATTCCATATATTTTATGTTTTTTATATACTATATTCATATTTCGAAGCAAGGCTTTGTAGCTACATCCACTTCATTTAAAAACGAAAAAAAATCGGTAAATACTGCAAAGAAATAAAAAACCAAAATATTTGACCCATTTAACTTCATATATAAACTTTTTCAGTATGCATCAGGCAATAATACAGTTTATATTTTTATTTTGAAAAGTTCATTAATTCGAAAAATCATTTTATAAAATTTTTGCAGTTTGAGGTTTATTAGACTCAAAATTTACATTTTTGCATTTTTTTTTTTGTTTCTAATTATCAATTTTCTCATTTTGCCATAATGACCATTATAAGGGAAATTATTTTCCACCTGCCCTATATGGCCCCTACCCTATTCTTAGGCCATGGATATCACTCCTAGTTTTATGATATTCAATAAGTACTATGTATTGGATACATAATACCCTAATTTATCATGGTGTGTCTCTTAATACCATATGACTTAGCGCATGCACAGTAGAATTTTATTACCATGGTTTCTTTTAGAAGTTCGATTTTTTGACAGATTGTGAAATAAAATACCATGGTATAACAATAGATAAAATACAGGGGACAAAATACTATGGAATTTACTTACGGCGCACTCATAAATATATCTTTTTAACAATAGATTTATAATAATGCATTCGACGCTTTAAACGTTATTATAGGCACAGTGTATATTAATTAGCTTTTGGTTTTATTTATTTATAAGAGTAGGTAAAAAAAGAACTACAATTAAGGGTGGAACCCGAATTTAACCCCAACCCGCGACGCGGGGTACTGAAAGGCTTAAGACCCGCTCTAAAACTTCGAACCATGCACGGGAAATGTTAGTGACGTCATTAAATGCGATAAAAAATTTTATTCAAAATATTAATTTTTAGCAGATTCTAAGTATCTAGACTTGTTCCAAAAAATCAAAAAATGTTTAACTTTTGTTTAAAAAAAAACGTTTTTTTCAAAAATATATTTTGTTTTTTATAGATTAAGTCGGACTTATATTTTTATATTACAAATAGTTCTAAAAAAAATTTTATAACACGGGCAAATAAACATATATTTTAATCACCGCTTATCAGCGCTTTTTTTATATATTTAAAAATACAAATCTATTAAAAAGTACCATTAAGGAGCAAGCGGCGGTATTCAATTACAAAACTTCTAGTTTATTAGTACTTGCATAGTGCATAAAAGCCAAATATTTTGTATTTGCTAAGCAAGTAGATTGTAACCTGTTTATAAAATACTTTTTGCTATACTTAAATTAGACGCGAATATAAGCTCTAAAAATTATAAAGTAAGAAAAAGATAATTGTCCTATAATTTTGTGCAAACCATGTGTTTTTGTAGCTTGGCATATGTAAACCCCAAAGATTTCCCAGAATTTGCGATTTATTTTTGCATAAAAAAATTTAAACGCGTTAAAATGCAATAAAATAAATACTAGACATTTTTTGGTCAGCTTACTACAATCTACCTCATCTTCTAAAAAACTACGTCTCTTATTCTTTTTATTTGACGTTACTTTTTCATAATTAAATATTTACAAAAAAAACAACGTTTTTTTTTTGCTTCTTTGCATGCCAAACAAAATCGTAGCCTAACAAATAAGCCTAATTTTTGACGTTTTTTAACAGCTAAAATTCTTAAATTGACTTTAAAACAAAACTTAAAACGAAAAAAGGTTTACTTTTTAAAACTTTTATTCTACTGGTACATTTTTTGCATCCTTTTTTCAATTTTGGTTTGGAAAAATAGGTGTATCTCTGTAACGCAGGGGCGTATTAAAGGGGGGGGGCACTGGGGGCAGGGGCACCAGGGCCCCCGGCGTAGGGGGCTCCCAAAAAATTCTTATTAAAGAAATTTTTGATCAAAAATAACAAAATATAG
>JAQFYM010002716.1:0-21998 GCA_034694785.1 Agrenia bidenticulata
AAAGAAATCGATTTTGGAGCTATAAATTAGAAATCGATTACTTGTAAAGGAATCGATTTCTTTAAGAAGGTTTTCTTTTTACAAATAAGACACGCCCTAAATATCTTTTTATAATTCGGCACATTATAGTGTTTTATGTTAGCTTAAGGAGATTTCTAGATACGACAGAGCATATTACCTCCTTCCTATAGAGAGTTGCATCTGAATATAAAAAAGGGGGTATAATTTTTATGCAGAGGTATTTTATGATTAAAAATGAAATAACAACTTTTATGATAAAAAATTATAAAAAAAAATATTAAGCCGTGTTTTTTTTGTAATAACTTTTCCGTCTTTTATGCAGAAACGTTTTGCAACTTATTTTTCCAAAAAAACATGCATGTCTTTTTAAAACATATAAAAGAGCAAAAGCGTTCTCAATAACCTTGTCTTTGTAAAAAAATGTTTTTAACGTTTTAAACTAATTCTCATGTTTTGTCTTTTTGTTAAAGCTGTTTTTTTTTATTACAACGTCTTTGAAATGTGTAATCTTTTATATACTTTTTCAGGATAATTTAAAAAATCAAAGAAGAAATTTTGATTTGTTTTATTTTTTTTGTGTTATTAAGTCTCTATTTATAGTTTACAATTTTTTATTGGTAAATTCGATTTTAATCTTATTCACAATTTTTTTGCTTTTTTTAAAAATTTGACTGAAAAATTTTTTTACATATATTGTTTGTGTTAATATTATGTATCTGCATATTCTAAGACGCTATATGATTTTTATATGTAAAAACATGTCCTATACATGTTTTTGTAAACACGCCCAAGTTAAAGGGAGCTACAGAAACGTTTTTAGAATCTAAAAAACTGTTTCTAAAAAATTTATTTTTGCAAAAAAAAAGACGTAATGCTTTTTTCGTTTACAAAAACTTTTTTTGAAAAAAAAAAAAAAACAAAAACGTTTTTTTTACAAAAAAAAAGATAAAGTGTTCCGTTTCTAGAAACTGTTTAAAAAAAAAATTTGAAAAACGTTATTGCTAGTAAATATAACAAAAAAGGTTTTTGAAAATGTTTATGTATAAAAACGTTTTTAAAAAACGATTTTTTCACAAAAAAGACATTGTGATTTTAAAAAGGTTTTTGATCTAAAGCTTTACCTTAAAATGTTTTTAAATGCACGTGTTGTTTCGCAAAAGACACGCGCGTATGTTATATCTGTATAAATTGGGTTGATACCTGTATTTTGTTCAAACCACTAACGCGCCCTGATAAGTAAAGAAATCCATCTACGATCATGCAAGGCCGTATTGTACAATCGTTTATAAGGAGATTGCGCAAATTTATACAGGCAAAAAAATATTATGTAACCTTTTTAAAATAAAGAAAAAATTTGCATTACAGATCAGCATGAAATGGTCTAAAAAGTTTTAGATGCTTTTTGACTTAAAATTATTATACAGATGGAACCATTTAAAAAGATGGAACTTAAAAGCCTGTTTTACAAATAAAAAACACAATTTTTTGCATTTAAAACAAAAATATGATATATGTAAGTTGCATCTACTTTCCAACAAAAACTTTACATAATTGCGTAAATATATTTTTCTAGATTAATTAACTTGATCAACCTCTCACTTTTCACTATACAAATAGGCAAGTTCTAGAAACAGTATGTATAATATACGTTGAAACGCAAAGCCGAACGACGCGTGTTAGCAGACACCCCTAGAAAACATGTTCGTGTATTTTTATTGTTCTTTTGGCTTCTCGGAAATACCTTTAAACATGCAATAGAATTTTGCCCGCAAAACGTTAAGTCTGTCAATTGTGTCGTTTGTGGCTTGTTATCATTTTTATGTTTATAACAATTTATTACACTGCAATTAACAAAAATCATTTTTTTTCATATCCCAGGACAATGGCGCATTCGGTATTTATTTACGGGGAAAAACGTTTGAGTCAAAAAGTGACATAATGCAATATATTAACAATTTTGCCTTTAAAGGTTCTTATATTTTTTTCGAATAAAAATATAAAAACTGTGTGCTTTCGAGCAAATTTTATTAATTTTTTATCCCTAATCAGACCAAGCCTTTTACATTAAAACAGTTTAACCCGTTGTTTTTATTATTCGAAACACGTCAATGTCTCAGGATATCCCGAAAACTACTGAGATAATGTGCTTACAAAAAAATATAATTTTAGCCATAAGAAGAAAACATTTTTGGTTTTTGTTTGCATGGTCTAAACAGCATAATAATATATATTTTTTCGTTGCATATCGCTTTTATAAAAAGCTTGTCATATCTGAAAGATTGTAATACAAGTATTTGTCTTTATAAAATTTCACATACTACAAAAATGTATACTAAATATAGTTTTTTCTCATCAGCATCAGTTGCTTATCAAAAAATAAAAAACATTATGTTTGTGGAAATCGCATATAAAAGTAAATAAATAAAATTGCACAAATTATTTGTATTTATACGTGTAAAAATTATTTATGTTTTTTTACTATATTTGTCTTTAAAATATAGTAAAAATCGGTTTCAAACCACATATTTCCACGAGAATAGGATAGAAGCTTAAAAAATTGATCAACTTAGTAAGTTTTTTTGAATGAGAAAATAACAGCAGTAACTGTGAAATGTACATGCTAGGTTTTTTTTAGTTTTAATTTAATATTTTTTGCATGGAAAGCCATAAATAATAAGTGCCATGCTTTTTGTTCTATGCTTACGAGTAATTAACATTTAAAGAATCTAAAGATAAACTTAAAAAATGCGGATGAATGTTTACAATTTTTTTTATTTAAAATCATACAATGTTAGCTAAAAAACAAAAATTTGTACTGCATATAAGTTTTTAAAAAAAAGCAAATGTGAATTAAAAATGAATTGACGTGCTGAAGAATAAAAAATTGTAGTTCCTTTTGTTGCTTTTTACAAATTACAAAGCACATTTTGCTTCATGACTACTAAATTTATTGTAAAATAGATAACTACCTTAGTTTCAATATACAAAAAAATTGCGTTATTTTTACATAGAATGCTTATTGTTTTGTTTTGTATATGTAAATTACGCGTGGTTATTTATTAATTACAACTTTCTTCTTTTTTTATGTTATTGCATGTTTCCTGTCGCAGTTGGCAAAAATACAAAATTTTTTCATTGATTAATTTAGAAGACGGGAGAATAGACAAAAATATGAAAGAATTCTTTTGCAAGCCCGTCATAACAACGGTACCAGAGGCATTAAAAAAGCGTCTCAGTTTTAACACCACCTAAATAGCATTTAAAAATAAATTCTATACTAAAAACAGATTAGAATTTGCAAAAGCGCAAAATTTTTCCCTAGTCTCCATTTTACATAAATCGCCTTCCAATAGAGGTTTTTTGCTTAAAAACTCATAGCGTGTAATTTTATAAGAGGGATTTATTCCTAATCCGGCCTCATCTTTGCAGATACGCCAATGAATATAAATTTCTTAAGATATACATGTAAGAGATTCGTCCTTTTAGCAATAAAATAAGTAAGACGTTTTCTCTTTGGTTTTTTTTAGAAATTACGGATGTCAAACGAAAAACATTTAAATAATAGACGATAACTTTTTTTGTATGATTACAACGTTTACAGCAGATATTTGCGTATATTGTAAAGTTATAATAAATTTTTTAAGATTTCAATAGTTTGCGCTTTTTTTAATTTGACAAAACAACTTTTCTAGTATTTAAATTTGTATATTTGTAGAATACACAATACCATACTACTGTTATTTTATTTTTCGTTTGCATAATTACAAATATTGCTCGACGTGCTGCCGCGCGTGTTTTATAATAAAAATTACAATACATATGTAAAAGGCATATAATAAGAGAAGGACAGTTGTATGAGAAAAAGCAAAATGTTTGTGCACGTACATGTACATGTATATTCAGGTTGTATTTTACCAGACCAATTTTTTAAAACGTGTAATCCGTGAGAGGACTTTTAAGTTAGAAATATATTCTAAAATAAAAATTACAGGATCATACGTGTTTTTTTAGCAAAAATGTTGTTTCTTACAAACCAGTTTTGCTTTTTTTTTTGGTTGCTGATATTCACGTTACAATCAGTCTTGCACTTTTTGTATAAGAACAAGAGTGTAATAGATATTAACTGTTTTTTGACATATAAAATCACTGATAAGTAATTATCAACGTGCATAAAGTAGGTCTTTGGTAAAACTAGCGAGAAAAAATTTATGAAAAGAAATAAACAATAACAAATGTATTTTTCGCCTCTATTCTACGTGTGTCAATAGACAATATCCCAACAAGCTTTTTACTGTTATCTGCTGTACATGGGTATAATAAGGGCTAATTACCTATTTTTAAGTTGTTAAATTCGATAGTTTAAACATGCACTTTTTGTTTTTTTTGCATGTAAAATCCATTGTAAAAAAACATATGATAGATGTTATACAAAAAGGATGCAAATAGGCAATTAAATTAAAAAAACGTATGGGTTAAGTTTTTTTTTTCTGCCTATAATATAATTATATTTCCATCATTAAAAATATGTAAGTAAAAAAAAAGTAAAGGCATCTTACATATTTTTTCAATATGATATGCATCTTTTAAACGCATATTTAGTTGCTTAAATACATGTATTTAAATTGGCAGTAACCTTGTTTTTTTTGTTAGAGCCAGTTATATGCTGGTATTGAATCTAAAAAAGATATATCGCATGTTGGTATGATAGCGGTGCGTAGCATCTCATGAATTGTAACGTTGTTTATAGTAAAAACAATGGTTTCGTATTTTGAAAAGCATTTTCTTTTAGATTTACAAAACTTTGTATGACTTTGGTCTTGTTTGCTGTTTTTAAAATAAACCAAGAAAAGCTTGCATTTTTTGCGTTTAAAAGGCTATATTAGCTTTTTTTTTGGTAATAAAACATTTAAATAAAAAAGTTGTATATGAAAAAAGTCAAGAATATGGATGTGTCGTATTTTTGATCACGGTTTACTTTTAAGATTAATTTTTGGTATTACTTTTTATTGACAAAAAATTGACAAATGTTTCGTAGGTCAACGCATCCGAGTAAAAAATGTCTCAATAACTTTTTATGTAATATTATGCAGTTTTTTAACATAATCGACCAAAACATGACATGACTTATTAGTTTTTTTTATTTAAACAGTAGGCTTTTTTGGCCGAGTGCGTTAATCAAAATGATTTCATCAGAGAGGAATTTGATTATTTGTCATTTTGATTACTTTCATTACACGGCAAAGTATAGAAAAAACAAAAAGCTCTATTAAGGGTAAGTTAGCTTGGTTTTTATAAGAGTTTTTTGTCAAGCACTATGGTCACGTTTTTCAACGACAGTGGTTGTTGGGTGCAAAAACAATTTAAAAAAAGTAAAAGTGTTAATATAATTGTAAATGTATTATAGATACAAATCGAAAATAACAAATGCATCAACCGATAGTTTTTTTTGTACATTTTAACAGTTTTTGAAGTTAATTTTTTTCAACAAAGCTTTTTGTTGTGACAATTTACGGCATTGTGCAATTTGTGGCTTGAATATAGTTATAAGGGTTTATAAAGTTTTTATATAGCTGCTTCGGGCATCAAAAATTTCTTTTATGCATACTGTTAAAAAACTTTTAGAGAATTTGTTGCGCTTGAATAGGATTAACTGCCATGTAAGCTTACAGCAATACAAGCAATTGTATCAATGTACGTGTACACAAAGATGCTTTTTTACATAGTATTATTCTTTTGTAAATATCTTTACTTTAAGTTAAAGTTGCCTGCATAAAACGTTGTATCAAAAGATAAATAACATATGTTATGTATATGATGGTTTTTAACTTATAAGACCGTTGTTTTTTGCAACAATTACTAAAGAAAAAAATTACACAGATTATATCACAGTTCAAATTAATATAAATTTTTTTTTATATCTTAAAAAAAGATAACAAATTAGAAAAAACTCGTTGAGCTATATGGAAAATAATAAAAATTACAAACAAAAATAAAGAAAAGAGTCTGTAGTATAAAGTCGTAGTTTGAGACCCAGAAATCTGTGAGTCAGGGGTAAGTCTGTCTTTTTTCTTTGAGTTGGGCTTACAAACAATGTTTGGCGATGTCTTACAGTTTATTTTTTTTCATAACGTTTTGTTTTATATTTTTTTCTGAATTCTTGCATGAAAAGATCTCTACACGAAGAAAAAATTCTTGAAGTCATACGTAAAAATTTTTATAGAGGACGGTACAGCCACCTACTCCCCCTCGGTACGCGCCTAGAAAGTAATGATCGACGCACTTTCCGTCAGCGGATTGTAAAAGTTTTTTTCTACCGTGTTTATTACAGAAATTTACCGCATTTTTGCTGCCTGTGTAGAAAAATTACGCAGTTCAATGTGACAATATACATAAATCTAGGTATGATTACGAACGAAGTAGTCTTTTATATGTTGCAATAACGCATCCCACTAAAATTCGTGCTTATAAATTGCAAGTTCTGTGCTTACATCTACAATATGTGCTTATCTTCAATGCATTACATCAATTAAACAGAAGTTACATTGCGTCCTCGATATATGGACATTGGTTAAAATAAAAGGCACGTAATAAATACATAAAAAAATTATTTTACCCTGAAATCTGTAGGAATAAAAATGAATCATAGTTTCTTACTTACAGGCACAAAACTTATTTATAAACAGTTTCTCCACTATATAGTCTTTCCAAGCTTTAAGTTACTTTGATTTGGTCTAATTTAGAGCATTTCAAATTTTTAAAGCGCAGTGAACCAGAAAATTTGTATATATATAATGTACATTCAACGAAAACGCAATTTTTATAACGCCGTTCTTACTATACTGTTTTTTCTGTATGTTCCATAACTTTAAGAAGTATATTCACAGTATACTGTACTTTTTTTACGTGCTGTGTTTTGTGTTTACGTGCGACTTCTTCTTTATTGACAATACTACATTTTAATGTTGTTATTGTATTTTCTTGGTAATTTTTTGACCAAGTGCATATATTCATCTAAAAATTACGGATGAACAAAATATAGAAAAAAGATGATTCGCAACTTTCTATTGTATATATTGACCAGTTTTGTGTATACCATTTTAAACGTGCATTACTATATTAGTAAATAAAAAAGCTTCAAATCTTAATTTATCGCAACACAAATCTTGGTATGCATTATGACTTGCTGGAATTTTTTTTGGTTGCCAATTTTGTAAAAATGAGTACTTCGCATTGACGGTCTCATGCTTTCAAATGACAGCGGCTTTATATAAGAACTCGCGTACATCTATAAAAATCATTTAACTATGATAGCAAGGGTAACAAACATATTTAAGTAATTTAAAATTAAAGATTACGAGTAACTGTGTTTTTACTACATGCAGTGCATCTTAAAAGTAACATATAGATGTATTTGTTCCATTTCAATACCACGCAATGTTTAAAATGGCTACTTTTTTAACTATGTAAAACATTTTTCTAAATTTACTCGTATATGAAGTATTACACAGTATTTTTTTTATATTAATTTTTTCAACCTTGCACTAAGTATATAAAATAAACGTAATCTTACTTTTTGTATGTTTATTAACGTAATATACTATTCGTGATAAGTATTCAACGACTTTGTAGTGTTCATCTATGTCCATATCTGCAAAAAAAAAACCAGAATTTTAAAAGGCTGTATAAAGCAAACAAAATTAGTAAAAAATTGAACAAAATGTTTACTTTCTAGATACATTGTGATAAATATAACAAATCTTAGTGTGGTACGTACAAACCTGCCATTTACTAAAACAGGCGCGTTATATCTTTTTAAAAAATTGCTTACGACCGAAAATCATTTTTAAATGCCATATTGTTAACTAGACAAAGTTTGTTATTTATTTACATACGTAATTGAGTTCTGTCTGTTTTTTTTTGAAACAATAATTTGTAAAGTTAAGTTTATGAATGATGGCAATAATATAAAATTTTTATACTATAATTTTCTTATAATTAATAGTATCAAAGTAATCTTAATCATGAATGATCATGCATTGAAAATTTCTATACTTGTGTCTAACGTAATATACCCTTTATTTTGTTAATAAACAGAAAGACAATGTTGCTTTGTCATTTTAAATGACGGCAAATCCCATAAAATGAGTTCTACTAATAGAAGTTGTTAAAGAACAGTAAAAAAAACACTAAGATACAATAAGTCTATTTTGTACAAAATCGCATTGTGTTACAAAACTAATTGCACAAGCACTTGTTACTGAAGCAAAAAATTTTTTCTTTTTTGAAAATATCACACTATGTCAATAAGAATTTATATACAAAAATGCTTTGTTTCTCAGATGTTTTAGGCATTTTGTTTGATTATGCTTGGTGCAAAAAAGTTATAGGTAAATAAACTAACATATATTATAGTGCGATCAAGATTTCAAATGCCGAAACATGTACAATTGTTATTTGTATACATGGGGTTTTTACTTTATACGTAACTACTACACCTAAATTTAGTTCTTGCGTTATAAATTACATATAATGCCTTTTGCATTTGATGTCGGATCAATTATATTAGGAACATAAGACGATTTATTCACAATGTTCAAAGGCTCACACTGTATTTTTTTTTGAATCTGTCTAGTATCTTAGTGTTCATGAATAAAACGTAAAAATAGCTTAAAAAATATTGAACAAAAACCAGTATAAAATGACAGTACATTTTAATTGGTAAATTTTTTTTTGATAAAACATAAAGTTAGATAAAAACAATTTCATGGCAATTATCTATAGAAATATTTGCACTTTTTAATATTTTTAACCTAATGGCACTACACTTAAGACAAAAAACTTAAAAATAGTAAAGGTCGTTGATCTTTTACCTACAGAAAAGATTATGTATTATACACAAAAGCTGTAGAAAAATAATATAATTTATTGCGTTTAAAGATATATTAAAAAAAAAAAACGTTTTTATGGCGGGAAATATAATTTTAAGTGTAATGTATATGTATAGACGCAGTTTTAATACATCTCATATTATGCTTTATATGTGCGTTTTTTTTTAAAACAATTGAATTTAAGAAAATGTAGCTTTTAGGTACAAAACATAAATTCTTTTTGTTCGTCTTGGAAACCTAAACAGAGAAACTGTTACATTACTAATACAAGACTGCTTTTTATGCTAGCGTTGGCAATACGAGCTTGTACATCCAACGCCGTTCTACAGTTTGTTTTAATGTGTCATGCGCGAAGCGAAACCGATACGCCAAGTTTGTTTAAAATGCGAGATGGGTTAATGGCATATGCTGCGTCATTTTGAAAAAAAAACGAATACTCAATTTAAAAATGGTTTCATGGATAAAACGTCAAAGAAAAAAATGATTTTTGCAAATACAAGTACTTCTGTAGAAAGCAGATTTTTAAAAAAAAAACAAAAATAAGTTGTTATTTTTACTTTCTGTAGTATTCTACATATAAATGACGCAAAAGCGTACGCATCTTGTTACAAGTCATCTTTATAAGGCAATTTAAAATATATTTTGTAGTAAAAGTATAAAACTGGGAACTAGATAAAAAGGCACTGCTAGATAAAAAGACTGTAACCAACTAATATCAAAAAAAATCTATAAATGACATCGTTGTATCATCAAGTAAAAAAATAGAAAAAGTATGCCAAATGGAAAATAAAACCTATTCTAAAAGAAAAAACATAATTAATATTTTCGTTATATTATTTGTGAAAAATAAAATAACAAATAACATTTTTAATATCGTCAAGATATTACAGACACATTATAACTGTGTTTGTGGTGCATGCAGTGCTAACTAGAATGATTTTATCTTAGTTGGTGTATTGCAATAAGCTGTTTGTAAAACAATTAATAACTATGTTTTCTATATTTTTTAGTTTTAGTTACAGAACAACTAATATTTGCACCCATGTGTATTTTTTTGTTTTTTACATAAACTTGTACACAACGCCGTTAAAATTAAAAAATTCAACATACGGCTGTTTATTTATTAGTCTATCTATGCTTTTTTTGACCTTTTTTCTTCCTTTTGCACCATAATATCGTAAAAAAGCTTCGGGATTTTTGATTTCAATTTTAAGAGTAGAAATCGCGTTTTTCTATCCTGCTTCTTAATTTGAGAGTTTGTTTACTGTTTGAAAAAATAACTTTTGAGTAAAACATTTTTTTTTGTTTTTTTATGTACATTTTTGTTCGCACAAACATCGTAATTTATAAATTGTATTCTGTCGACATTTTGTTTTATGAACGAATAAGAAAGAAAAAAAAAAAACTTATTTAACTTTTTTTTATAAAATCTTCAAACAATAAAATGCTGTAATACTTGTCAAGAATATTGTTTTATAAGGTGACTTATATACCAAGTGTATACATTCTATGCATACCTTGTAACAGCTGTTTTTTACTGATAAAAGATACAATGGATATACGCCAAAAATGTAATATTTTTAAACAGAATTAAACAGCTTTAAAAAAAAATTTAATATGCAAAAGCCTTCATCCAACTATAATGCTATGCATAAAATGACGATTAAATCAATAGCCATAGAACAAAAAGTTGCCTTAACGGGAAGCGGCGGGCCTCATATAATGGTAATCGGTCGCTGACCATGTGACGTACAAAAATTGTGTTGTTAATTTAGACAGTCAAACTAAAAATTTTGTAAAAATGTACTTATTAGGCTTATACAAACAAAAAAGTAGTTTTGATATAATTACGTAACCTTTCTGATCTTTAAAGCAAAAAAAAAATATATTTGCATTTTAAGTAACCGTTTTATAGAAAAAAATGTTTGATATGGATTTTAAAAACTGTTTATACATATAACTTCAGTTCATAACGACACTGGCACGCTGAGGGCGCACATTGTAAGTTTTTTTTATCTTATAAAGCATTTTTAACTTTGTAAAAATATACTTTTGCATTAATAGGTAAATGAACCATGCTCGTCATATGTGCAGGTCTTTCATAAAAAACTTAGATATACAATTTATCGCGTATACCAACAAGAACTATACATATAAGCAGTATCTAATGCAAACAAACAGCAGCCAGTATAATAAAAGAGTGAATAAAAAATGTTATGTATATACTGTATAGCGCATTAAAAATGAGCTTACAACAAATGAAACTTAAGTGCATACAATTTCAAGTGAATTAAACCATTTTTTTGCAGTATTCACTGTGGAAAAAAATATTTTTTAAAAAATTTATATACAGATTTGTTTTCGAAAAAGTGGGGTTTGCTTTAAACTTTGCATACTATAAAAAAAAAAGCACAGGATGAAAATTATTTTTGGATGTGCATAAATTAGCTTAAAAGTTAATTTCCACTTGTTAAAATTATTTGTAATTTTTGCTTCGTTTGTACATAAAGTTGCTAATAAACCAGGTAAATTTTCACGCATACCATGTTATACCGTTTAAAATATTACGAAAGATTTTATTTAACAAAACAATGTTTCTATTGTGCATTTATTTGCAAATTCTTCTATAAAAATAAAAACACATAAAAATTTAAGCCATACCAATAACTATCGCTTTTCTATATTGCGACTTCTTACGGTGTAAAATACACATATCACGCTACAAAAAACTAAACTTCAATACAAATTATTTTATTTATACCTCCTGTCTAGTTTACTCGTTTCTTTTGCCATCCGGCTTAATAACTGTAATTTCTTATGCATATATAGTGTTCGCTGCATATTATAAGCTAGTAAAAAATTGTACTATAATCATTTACTATCAAATTGACTTTTATTTATTTTACGTTGATACAAAACATTTGCGAATTACATATTTTGATAATATCGCAAGGAACCTGTGTGATTTCTATATACAAAGGACATAAATGTATGTGTAACAGCAAGCAATACAAAAGTATTAACTTTAACTGCACCAAAAAAATTAAGTTGATTTGAATAAAATTACAATTTCGAGTTTTTTAAAGCTCAACATTTGATACATGATAACATTGTTTTATAATAAGCCGAAAATCATAGAAAACTATTTTTGTTGCTATAAATATAAACTTACATACGACCCAAATTATATTTACCACTTAACCCTTGTAAAAAATATCTTCAATTGCTTTTGATATCTTTAAATGCCGTTTTTTACACAAAAAAACACATTTACGATGTTTTTACCATAGGTTTTATTTATTTAAATATAATTGTGCGTGAGAATTTTTTTTTGATCTAGACACCACATTATATCCATCACCTGTGTGCAAAGGATTTTGGCAATAAAATTATTTTGTTCCGCTATGATTTTTCTTTATTTAATTAAATCATATTTAACGCATAATGTGTGGATGAAGAAAAGTCTTGTATTACACTAATCAAATATATACAAATACCGTACACTATTCATCCATCTGCCTTTTTAAACTCAACATTGCAGTGTTCTTATTTACAATTCGAAAGGACCATAAATGCATTTTTAATCACAAAACTCACAGACATCTACAAAACAGAAAATAGATAAAGGTTTGTTATTAATTAAGTTTACAATAGAACTTTTTAACATCCTAGCATTTAGCTATATCCCGGTTTGCAATATCTCTTGCAGGTATTCATAGCGAAACAAAGGAAACGGATTATCAGCAGGAAAATCATAATGGCAGTTAATGGCGATATAAAAGTAACAAGATATTAGGATCTTTGTCAAGCGTTTTTTTTATTTTTATTGCAGCCTATACGAGACATATGCTAATTTGTGCAACGATTTTATTTTTTGATTTGCATTAACTAACACTTTTTTTTATTATAAAAATTAGTTAAAAACAAAATGATATTTTTAAAATACCTTTAAATGTAAATTAAAAAAAAAAAACTGGTTTTCTAATAGCAAGAATAATTGCAAAGGTCAACACAAATTATAACCATGTATGTATTTTTTTGCTATGACGGTCATTTTATGATGGGATTCTATGTAAATCTTTTACTAGTTTGACACATTTACCCACGTCATCTACAAAAATAGTTAAAACACCAATTTAAAGTATCAATGTAAAGTACGTAAAATCCTTTTTATTCAACATGTAAAAAGTACTGTATTCCAAAGAACAGTTTGTTTTTTTATTTTTATCCTTTAGGTGTGTATTTTTTTCTTCTAGGAATACATATTTAGTGTGTAAAAATACGACACTGACTTATGCAGATTAGGTAATACACTAGTTCGACTAGCAGGAAACGCTTTCAAGTTTTTTTTTATGCCAAAAACTCTTTGCAAATGCACACAAATACATTTAAAATATATGCAAAAACATTAAATTGACAAGAATATACTAAAATACAACATAAGAAACAATTTATCTCTGAAATACAATAGAAGGTATGCATTTGTAATTCAGATCTATAGTATTTTTGATAAAAAAGTCTATCGGTACGCAAACTAAATGTGGTTTTACATATTTTTAATACAGGTTTTTTTGTTAGTCAGTATAAAAAAGTATAACTACATTTCCTTGGCATTTAAACTAGAGAGTACAAATAGCTTCATGCAAACTGTTATCAAAGCAACTCTCTATGCCTTTAAATGTCAAGTGATGCGCATCTTATGTTTTAAAAAGTAGGCATGCATATAAAAGCGTTTTTTGATTGATTAAACAACATTTACTCTTTTATGTGTGTATGCTTGCGTAAATGCACGCATGACTTGTTCAAAACGCTATATTTTATACAGACTGTTCTAGGGGATCTATAATTTAAAAAAACCTATTTATAATATATGTATAGAAGTATTTTTCTTAAAATTAAAATCTAAAAACGCGAGTTTTTTATAAAAAAATATTTAAGAACTATTTTACTTTAAACCTGGGTTGTTTTCTATATAAAATTACTCACAAAATTCTTAAATTTTGGTTTTGACGTAATAAAATAAAAAATGGGCATATCTGTAGTCTCTATAGGTCTGTAATCTAGTTAAATTAAATATAGTCTAAGTATTCCCAGTGTTAATTTTTTGTTATTGTATATTTTACTGTTTAATTGTTAACTGATTTGCCTGATATCAAAATAAACGGAAAATTTATGACTCAACAATTGTAATACTCAATTAATATAAAGCTGTAAGATAATTAATAACGGCTTCAACGCACGTAAAACCTATTTGATTTTTTTTCATGTTTAATATTTGCTTTGATGCTCAGAGTTGGCAGTGTACCGTACCATAGGTGTACCATACTGCAAATTTTTATGCGACCCGTACCGTTACCATACCAAGTGTTTTTTTATATGATGTGTACCGTACCAGGTACCGTCAGGTACGGTACGGGTACGGTACTGGTACTTTCATGATTTAAAGTTTTTTAGTGTAAAAAAAAACAGACAATCGGGTTTATACGCTATAATTTTATAATACTTAAACATTTTTTCTTGTTTAATATATCAGCGCTTTCTAGTAAATTTTCATTAATACATCTATATAAAAATCACCAAATATTTTTTTTTTTCGGCGCAGAGCAACAAATATTGTTGTTTTTCATTTTTTAGTATTTTTTTGTCCTTTAGATCTATTTTTTTAAGTAAAATATACCAGATCTAAAAAATCTTGTCACAGGGCGTACTTATACAAAACAAAAGGTGTTTTAAATTTGTTGATAACGTGCTAAATGTTTTTTGCTACGTTAAACTGACACAGAAAAACGCATTTTGCTAGTTTTATCTGCTTTGGGCAGATTACAGTAAATGAAAGGATTATTAAAATATCATTAAAGTATTTGAGCCAAAAAAAAAATGCGTTTGAAATGCGAAACACGTCGAAGTTTACTGTAAGCAAAAACATAAAATATGCATGCTTTACATATAAAAAATATTTACTTACTATATTTATATTAAGCACATGAGTTAAACTTTTTTTTTCTGCAATACAATCACACATTTGTTGTCGTCTAGATGCTTGCAGGCTTTTAAAACGGAATTGATTAATACATAGTACAGAGATATTTACTTTGCACTGGGATATATGAAACTTTATTCGTCAATGTACATTTAATCTGTAAAAAATACTATTTTAGTATACAATACACATTTTAGGTGTTTTATAAAGACATTTTTTCGTTTTTTTACAACACAAAATTTCTTTTATGCGTGAATAATAATATGTATACGTAAAAATTTCAAAAGTATTGTTTGGTAAATGATTTTAAAACAAAAAAAAACTTTTTTATTATCTAATAATTTTTATAAAATATACTGGTACGTGGCAACCAACTTGTAACGCGTACCAAAATGCCATTTTATATTTTTTTGTACCGTACTGGTACCTGCACCAAGCTGGTAAGGTACTGGTGCGATAACCTGTACTGCCTGCACCGCGGTACACACTGCCAACTCTGCTATCTACTTATTTGCTTGCTTTGTTCTACTCGTTCTAACAATACCTTTTTTTTTTTTTGCATGCACCATCAGCATAAGCCAGTTATATTTGTGTTGAATAAAACGTCCTCTGCAATCATCTGTTGCTGTTTTTGTAGAAAAAATGTTATGCTGCGGCTATAAAACATCCGAGCAGCCTACCCTTATGGTTTTGGACTGTTACATTTTTTAAAAGCGATTTGTCCAACCATAAGGTGTCTTACATAATATTATGCACTTTTTTTTTGCATAACTTGTTGCCTCAGCACGCAAAACAGCACCTAGCTAAAAAAAACTGCAGTACATTCATGTTTAAATTCTAATATATGTTTTGTGTATTTCCGTATTTTTTTCTACGGATTTTCTTTTTATGATGCCTTTGTTAGCGCGCAAAATCTTCTCTTATTGTTTCTTTGTTACAAATAATGTTATAAACTGTAATTATAATGTCAAAAAACAAGTGGCGTACGCAGAGTGGGGGGTGAAGGGGGCAGGCAAGCAAAAAAAAAACACTATAACAACAAACATATGTATTTTTTTTTAGATAAAAATTTAAGTAAATTGTAAAAATACAAATTCTTTTAACATATTTTTCACATATTTGGACCCCAAAAAATCTTTTCTATAATTTAGGCGCTTATTTTGCCCAGAAAGAAAACGCCCCCCTGCCCCCGGGTACGCCACTGCAATAATCTGTCTGAACCGTCTTTACAGGTTCTGTGAAATCATAACCTTGTATTCTAGTCAATTTGTAGCTTCTATAAGTGTGTTTTTCGTCTTCCTTTTTCTAAATAGGAGAGGTATATACAAATTATTTTAGTTTTAAATTAACAAATTTGTAAAATTACAAAAAAAGAAAAAATACAAGTTTTTAAAAAAGACGTATTTATGGTATATAGTTACCTGCAAGGTAGATGACGTTTATACGACTGTTAGTATAAAATATTTGAATCAGATTTTTTAATATAATCAAGTTTTATAAATTTTCATATAGTCTTTTATATTATTTTTTATTTTACCTAGTAGAAATTCATAAAAAACAACGTAAAATTTTTATATGGGATGGAAAAAATGCGATTAAACTGTTTACATTATTTTTTAAGATATATAATTTTATTTTTAGGAAGATCAAATAAGATACAAGGACTATATAATCAGGGGTTTTCACGACAGATCTTTGCTTTACTTGTAGTTACATGCATCAAAAAATATTCTCCTAATAATGCATATAAGTTCAGATAAAAAAACTAGCAACCCGACCAAAAAAACACCAAAAATGCATGCAAGGTAATAAGTCGACTTCGTTCAAATATTACAAAGAAACCCTAGATATTGCTACAGTAAAATGTGCATAATCCGAAATACAGGTGGTTAAGATGGACAAGACATTCCCGATGAATGATCATTATTATCGGCCCCATCTCACTTGTACAAATAAAAAACACTTGAAAAAAGAATGTTACTACAGGGAATTTTTTTTAGCTACAGAAATGTACCAATTAAATTCTGTCTTATGTGCAGAAAATCATTTGCCAACAGTATGTATATCAAAACAAGAATGAAGAAACACTTAAATGCTCTTCATATTTTTAAAACAATATCAAAAAATGCCGGATTCTTTTTTACCGGTTTAACAAATATTTTCCAGAAAAAGAAAACAATAATTAAAAAAAAAGTATATTATTTATGACGAAAAAATTGATTATCTGGAAAGTGAACTTGATATTGGTTTAACAAGTGACATAAATATTACCTTATATATAAAATCGATAAATAGCTACTGTATATGGATGTAACCACAATATATAGGAGGGTTTAAAAAGCTCTTTTTCTAAGAGAATTAAAGAAACATTATACAAGTACTACGATACTGTAAATAACCGATGCGCTTTAGTACTGCAAACGAGTGTTGTAAGAAAAAGTGGCAATGGGTAAAAGTATAAAGCAAAATACAATTCAAAATCTTGTTCATTTTCCATTTTTAGTCTTCAAATAGATAATCCACGGATGTCAATCATTTTGTAATTGATGTCATATTTCAGATTAGTAAATGATCGTACGTTAGTAGAATTTTTTTTATTCTAGATAAATTCGATCGTTACTACAAAAGGAAAAAAAATATTGAATATTATTGTATTTATTTTACACTTTATGATATTTCGAGGTCTTAATGTGTTGATTATGCACGCATGGTGCATCTGTAATGACAGGAAAATTATCTGGATTAAAAGCCCTTGCATTGACAAAAAACCTATAAATTGAATTTCATCACTGCCTAATTCATAAACAGGTCGTCTGCCGACAATTGTTTCCCAGTTATATGCAACAGGTTTTTTTTCATTTTACTAAATTTTTAAATTTAAAAAATCCTCGCCACAAAGAAATAGATTTTTTAAAGAAATTAATAATGATTTATAAGAAACTCCGAATCGAAGTATAAAATATCACACTTAAATTTAGTGGTTATTGCGTGGCTGCGTAAAAAGAACATTCATAAACGAACCTCCGTCGCATGTGAAGTATTTTACTAAAATAAGGAAAAAACAACTTTGTTGCATTTCGAATGATCACAAATGTGCGAAAAGATATAGTTCCAATTGATTTGTATGGAGTTTGAATTACAAAAGCGTAAAAATGCAATTTATACCCCGATCATTTGAATATTTTTGTTGTTTAACAGTATTTTTATATATTTATTATGATGTGGGACGATAGTTTGCAAAAAAATAATTTTTCATTGTATGTTACATATCAAAAATAAAATAATCACGAGTGTTGAACAGGAAATCATGCATTTTATGAAATATTTGTGTTTAAAATAGAAATACACTTCGTTAATGTGATATATGATAAAAAAAATAAAAAAAGATGCATTTGCAGTGAAAAATATGCCTTCGCTCGAGTAAACAGACAGTGTCAAGATGGATTTAAAAAATGTATAAAATAACATTCAATAAAATATAATTTTTGTGCAATATGAACTTGAGCAATTTTGGATAGACATGTGTGTTTTAAATGCTCAGCAGCATCAGCAATAACTGTCATGTATTTTAAAAAAAGAATACTTATGTCCTTTTACCGGTGTATACCATACGGTAAACACTGGCCATGTACCCTGTTTTATTGGTGCCAGTGACTGAAGAGCCCACCTCTATCTGCCTTCACTTGTAGCGGCTTTGATTACTGCCTATACCCGGGCTTCCCAACCATGATCATTTTTAATCCTTTTGTATTATTTTGATCCCTATGGGATCGAAAATACAATGTCAGAGCGGATAAAAAATATCATTCCAGACATTTCAAATATTTACATTTATAAAGATGAAACTACAGAGACCTTCAAATATACTAATCTTAATACATATAAGCATGAAAATCTTTTTGATTAGCCACCTAAAAAAATAAAACAGTCCAATATATACATACATATAAGCGACCAGATCAGAATATGAAAATTGGGCTAAAATTCTACACGGTAAAAAAACTATTTTTAAAGCAGTGAATGAACATAAAAAGGTAATAAAAACTATATAATGACGTGATAAAATGGACATGAAATTGTTCCTGGCCGTATAATATATATAAAAGAAGAAGAAAATATGTTTAATAACGGAAAGATGAGCAATAAAATATGCATGATTGTTAAACCAAGCAGTATTGTTAAACCAAGCAGTATATCGATGTGTGAAGTATATGATCGAACAGCGTAAACAAGCAGATAATGGAACAATTCGGGTGATAGAAGTTTTTTAAATAGTAGTTGTTAGTAATTAGAGCAAATTCCGTGATCATTAAGTCTAACACTGTACTAAAAAAAGAAACTATTTACCTAGATTCTATAAATATAGATTATGCCTTAAGATTGTACATAACAAAACACATTCGTTTTGTTTATTATGTGATTCTATAAATGCTGAAAGTTTATGATACCATGTAAATAAAATGATCATTTTATAAAAGTTTATAACAAAAAATGACACTGACTTTAGAAATAATTATTTCGAAGCTTTGCTACAGAAATATCTACAAAATGCATATAAAATAAAAAAACCAAACGATCATGATTTCTTTAAAAGGATCGAACAAAGCCACCCTTTGTGATTTTTAGCTTGCTGAAATTGCCTTAATGAATGGCCTCCGCAAACTAAAGGTGAGAAAATATAACTTCCTAGTATTCTTAAAACGGCTAAGAATATTCTTTGGAAAGGAAAAGGCTGAAATTTTAAAGAGCATACTATGTTAATTTACACTTTTTTAGAACGAGGAAAAAAAATGGCACAGGATATAAAAGTTCAAATAAGGAAATTAGATCTTTGTCTGATATTTTTAGTATTCAGATCGACAAAAGAACTGATAACTCCTATAAAGCTTGCCTACTAGCATTACTGAACTACTTAATTCTAATACAATTGAAACTAATATACTTTTTTTGCAAGAATTGAAGTGGAGACAGTGGGGGTTGATATATATGGAGTTGTAGATGAATATATGAAATGTGAAAATTGAATTTGTAAATTCTTGTTGCTTTTCGTCAGATGCGGCTCCATCTATGGTAGGTGTTCGAAAAGGTGCCTTATGTCGAAAGCCACGCCAAACTCCTGCACTCCAAAGAGTGCATTATATTATTCATAATCGTGTTTCTGCTATATTATGTCTATTTCCCGAGTATGAAAATAGATTTTATAATTAGATAAAATGATAAAAAAAATTTGGGGAGTATACTAAATACCCGGTTTATTAAACAGACATCAAATGAAAAAAAATAGAAATAAGAGAATGTAACTTGCTGTACCAGCACCTGTAATGGCTTACTACAGTTGCAAGTAGCAAAAAAGCGTTCGAAAAATTAAATGTTTTAAAAGAATGTTATATTAAGTTTAACACGCTTGATTCTTTTACAAAATTAAATGATAAATTATGGATAGCAAAATATGCGTGCATAATTGATTTATAAAAGCACGTTAATAACTTTAATATAAGTTTGCAAGGATCAGATGATGAATGTATCGAATTAATGCAAAAATGTAAATTTTTTAAAGATGAACTTGAATTATATATAAATTTGACTAATGAAAGTAATTTTGAATGGTTGCCATGGTTTAATTTAATGGAGTGCAAATCTGAAATGAAAATGATATTCTGCAACTTATTAAAAGATTGCAAACTAATATCAATAGTAGATTTCCAGATTAAGAACGAAAAACACACTCTTAGGTTTAATATACATTTATTTCAATAGATGTGCAGACATGATACTGAGTACGATCAGAAACTGCGAGATTTTAAAAGTAAAAAATAGAAAGGACTTTTTTTCCGTCTAATATAGAGAGCGGCAAAATTGCCTTTTGGAATAATTTGAAACATGAATATTCTGCGATATCGCGAAAAGCACGTGTTTACAAGTTTCTTTTGGTTCTTCTTACATGTGTGAACAAGTATTCTCCAGATTAAACATTTTAAAGACAAAGACAAGAGGAAGTTTATTAAGAGTTGAAGAGGAAATAAGAGAAAATTTGCCAAATGTAAGAGCCAATTTTGAAAAACGCGCTGGTAGTATGCATAATCAGGTATCTCACTAAATAAATAAATACTAAAGAATAGGGATCATTTTTTATTTATTTTGTATAAATAGGGGATCAAAAAACATCACGAGTTGGGAAAACCTGGCTTATACGCTCAAGGATTCTTTAACATTAAGGAAAGCTACTTCAAAACTGTCGCTAAGGCACCCGGGCCTGTCTGCCATACAGATGCCTGCCCTTACCTCCAGATGTGCTGCTTTTTTTTTTGCGGTAGGCTACATTTGAGACCAGTGGCGTAGCCAGAAAATTTTTGTGACCAGGGCTAGTCAATGATTTTTTAAAATATGGCCTAAAAGCATGATTTATAATGTAAAAAATCTTAATTATTTTTTTTTGAATTTTTTTTGTAAATTTTTTTCATTTTAGAATTTTTTAGCAAAAAAATATTTGCACAAAAATAGACCCCCCCCTTAAATTCAGGCGCAGTTTTTTAACAAGGGGGGCTTGAGCCCCCCTACCCCCCCCCCTCCTTCCTACGCCACTGTTTGAGACCATAATGGGTGTTATTGAATAGTTGGTACAATCCAATAATTGACATGCCCACTGTGGTTTTACCCTAAAAAATTTTAAGGCCGCCCTAAAAAACCATTTGGCGTTACGATTTCTATGTATTTGGTAAAATTTGGTACTACATATTACTGCGAAAGCACATTTTTCGTCAATATATGATACGGAATCTGCTAAAAGAATACGGTTAAAATGTCAAGAGAAGGAAATGAGAATTAAACAATCAAAATACGCCCTGACTATATAAAACTACTAAGTTCAGCACCTAAAAGAAAAAAAAACTTTTTTTTTAAATGACCTTTTTATAAACACTACTTTTACTATTTGTATCCGGGTAGATACTTTGAATCGTTTTAATTTTTGTTGTTTAATGTAATTTTTACATCGCATTTGCTGCTGAACTTACTATTTTACTCATTGATTTGGTAGAAGTCCAGTTATCCCCCCCCCCCTAAATTGGGGCAAGAAAAAAACTAGCCCTAAAAAGGACCCCAAAAATTAG
>JAQFYM010002717.1:0-21996 GCA_034694785.1 Agrenia bidenticulata
AGGGGGGGGGTCTATTTTTGTGCAGAGATTTTTTTGCTTAAAAATTCTAAAATAAAAAATAATTAACATAAAAAAATGTAAAAAAAAATAAATAAGATTTTTTACATTTTAAATCAAGTTTTTAAGCCATATTTTAAAACAACACTGACTAGCCCTGGTCACAAAAAATTCCTGGCTACGCCACTGCATGCTTCTATTGACCATAAGTCCGAAAAAAAAGTTTTTGCAGTAAAAAATTAAAGGTTTTTTAAACGGTAAATTATATACAAGATTTTAGCAATATGTAATATTTTTGTCTTTAAATGTGCAAATCAAAAAATAACATTTTTAGGGAACTTTTAAAACAATTTCTTTGCCGATTTCCGAGCCTATTTTTTTGCCGATTTTTTGCAAAAATGACGATGTTGCCGATCAAAAGACCGGCGTTAATAATATGTTACTGCTATTCGTTTTTTAACATGTTTCATAATTTACCATGCCAAAAATTCCGAGCCTTACCCAGGGGGGAGGGATAGGGGTGGGGGGTGGTAGGGGGGTAGATGGGGTAAAGGGTAAAAGCCTAAGGGGGTAGGGGTTGGAAGTGGGGGTCGAGAGTTAGGGACGTAAAGGGGTAGGGGGTATCCCCCCATCCTGTAGAATTTTTTTTTTACGGTTAAATTTATGAGGGGGGGTCTTTGTTTGTGGAGATATTTTTTTTATTTTCAGAATCCAAATATAAAATTTTAGATAAAATTTTTAAAAAAAATGTAAGCTTTAAAACATCTTAAAACAAGGTTTTCATTCTCAACCTTTACAAAAAACAACACTAACTACCCCCTGGCGCAAAATATTTAGGATAAGGTGCTGTTATACACCTTTACCTAATGTTTATTTTAGAAACGTCAAAAAACTTCTATAGAAAAAAAGAATTTTTAGCAAAAAAAACGAGAAAAATTCCTTAACTCGACATTCTGTTTTACTAGTTAACAAATTGAGATAAAAAGATCTTTACTTGAAACAAAAAATTTAAAAATGCAATTTTATTCAACAGATTATAAAATAATAGAAAAAAAATTAAATAAAGAACCACTCCGAAAAACACAGCAACAAAAAATACCTACACATAGTGTCACAAAAAAATGCCGCTGTAAAGTTGCAAACAAAAAATAGGCGTGAATTTTTGGTATAAAATACTTGAAATACATTCCCAAGATATAATAAAATAATTTAAAATTTTTGTTTTTTTTGATGACCAAACGTCTTAGATGTTTGATAAGATTATAACATCATACAAATTTTTTATTCCTTTTTTTAAAACAAACTTAAAAAAAATCTAAAAAAAATTATGAATGCGAAGACACGCTCTAAAACTTCAAAAAAATATATTTGATATAAAATAATGCAACTTGTAGGCAATAATTCCGCGACCTTTCACCGACTAGAAAGTTGCAATTTTAATTGATTTTCCGTAAATATATAATCTCGGACATCTATACATAATGATTTAATCCTGCTCAATAGCACGAGCTATTGGGATCGAAGGTCAAACCGAGCCAAAAAGGGAAATTTACCCATGATCATTTTACCGGGGGTTAGGCCTATGATCTCTTTACTAGGGCGGGCTTTTGCTTTTGAAAATCCTTATCTTAGGGCGTGTATTTGGTTTTACTATAGTAAAAATCTCTGTAGTAAAACATATTGTTTTTTTTTACTCATGGTAAGTTTTTACTATAGTAAAAAATTCTTGTATTTAAACTATCTATGGTATTTTTTTTACCATAGGTAAAATTTTACCAATGGTACCCACCATGGGTAGTTTTTAACCATGGTAATTGTAGTTCTTCATTCGGGTAAAAATAAATTTACAGTACTCGAAGTTCAACATCTCGTCGAAACAAGGAACACACACGAATTCATAAAAAGATTCAATGATAATAAAGCAAAGGCATACATGATAAGAGCCCGTGGAGTGAGGTTGCATAAGAGGCAAAGTTAATATACACGGGAAGGAGTGCAAGGAGAAATATAATTCCTTGTTAAAGATGCATAGGAAAAATATAGTGCTGTCTTAAAAGACAGGGGAAGGTTCGATTTCCGGGAAATAGTAAGAACTCATAAACAATTCTTGCTTTTCTAGAAAAATAATTTTCCCTCCGAGTGTAGATGATAGTTTACAGGTTGATTAAAATCAGAATGAGGAAGAGATCGCTTACCAAGATCATGATAAAGTACAAAATAATGATGAAATCAGCCCGAACATGTATCAAGATGATACTATAAGCACAAATACTAATATTGATGAATCAATTAAAAGCAATGATATGGCAAAGAACCGGAAAGACAAAAAAAAAAGCCCGGGCAAACGGAAAAATGATAAGACAGATGTACTTGCAGCTATTGTTGATAGCATGAAAAGTAAAAGCAACGTTCTCACGTCTCTGAATAATGGAATGAATAAAATAAATACACTAAAAGGAGAGGTGAAAGAGTTAAAAGATAACGATCGATGATATCAAAAATAATCAAAATGAAACGAATTCATTACTTAGGGTTTTATTTGAAAATTATAATAAATGATTAATGCTTATTTAAGTTTATTAAAATAACTGTTGATGATAATGTTATGTATAATAATACAGCCGTAAAAAATATTTTTATACATCTCTTTGTACCATTTTTAACTTTTCTGCAAAATTTCGCAAACTTATTTTTAAATCGTTCAATTGTCATTTCTACTTTCATTCGATGCCTAGAAATCATATTATTCAAAATTATATCATTTGCAGGGAATTTTTTTTTTTTGCTGGAACTAACATATTATAAGATGAGGGGAAGGCACTATCCCGTTATTACATAAAATCCGAAATCCACTTCTGATTCGACCCAGCTTTTAAAATTGAAATTTGAAAAAAAGAAATGCGTCATGGGATGATCAAAACCCTGGACCATAAACATATCTTTTTCTTATATATCCATCACAAACAAAATAATAATAGACTGAACTGTCACTGTTTCGATTAATAAATCTCTCAGGGTTTATTTTTGGAGCATTTATACTTGTGTGTGTTCAATCTATAGCCAAAATGGTACCATCAAGCACTGAGTAACGACGCCAAACTGTACTCAATTCTAGGAATTTGTTTCTTAAAAGTAATTTAATGTATTTCTTTGTAACAAAATAACTTATTGTTGTAATCTGACAATAGATTTTCGGCAATAGAATGTCGATCGGCCAAATTTATCTAAGATCCCAATAAGTTGTTACTCTTGTGCAAGTAAAAAGAAATTAAAACAACATTCATCAGTATATTTTGCTGCAAAAAATCTTTTTGTTACACGAAAATTGTTTCTCTTACAAGATCAAAATCATCTCTAGATATTTCAAAGTAGTTATGGAACTAAAGATCTACTGAACTATAAATATAATATTGACACCATTCTCGGAATAAACATATACTTTTCTTTATGTAGTAAAAGCAGTAAAAGACATTCTTCATCATCGTCGAGGGATAAATAATATATTATATCTTTAATAAAAATAGCGGAAATCATATAGGAAGGATCTAAAAATGCAAAAATAATAAGTTGTGCAATGTATGTTTTTACATTTACTATGGTAATAATGCTTTTACTATAAGAAACATTTACTATAGAAAAATATCTATTTTATCTATAGGCAAACCAAATACATGCCCTAAAAAGGAATTTTTTATACGAGAAAATAGTACTACAAACGACAAAATGTGATTTAGCACTTAAAACAAAATTATGTGTCTAAAATAGACATGTAAGAATTTATTATCCTTTCAAGAGTTAGGGTTAAGGTTAGGGTAAGGGTTAATTAACCAAACATGTAGGACTAAGTATATGTTAAAGGCAAAAGTGAGATCTAAGAAAACGGTTCGTGGCATATAGGCTGCTGACTATAACGCTTTTTTGACTGTAACCTGCTTTTTATTTTTTTTTTGAACGCAATGGTGTATTATTGCCTTTAAAGCATAGTATCTTAAGGAGAATAAAACGTTTTTTTTGTTTTTATTTTATATTATTTTTTGTTTAATTAAACGTTTTTCGACCCTTTATCCTTGCCTCAGGTGCACTGCCCTTGTTTCTTTATTCGGGGGGTTTTTGACACGTGATGCCATTTTATAGGGATAGGATTTGACACTATGTTCCACGCTTTTCGCTCAAAAAATCAACATTATTTGTGTAGTATAAATTTGGCTCGTTTCTAAGCGCGTTTTTTGCTGTTTGGCGTACGGGGGTTTTATATTATTCAATTTAAAAAAACCTTTTTTTTGGTATTTTGTGTTAGATAAGAAGTTAGTTTTTTGTTATAGTACAACAATTTTACTCGTAAAGGCAAAATTATATTTGTTAACTTTTTTATATAATACAGCGTACAATAAACACTTGCTATACGACTTTTTTTGCATATAAAGCGTATTTGGCAAAATAAAAATACATTTTTAAAGGAAATGCATTTTTTTAACAAATTCGGTAACTGTGATATCAGTCGCGTGGCCAGAGGGCACAGAGGGGCACGTGCCCTCCCCTAGAAAAAAAACGTAGCCTAAAAATTTAAAGGGGGTGGTTTTGAAGGCCTCTAAATATGCGAAAAAAATATTACCATAAAATTTGTATTTTTTAAAAATTCTTAAAATTTTTGCAAAAAATAAAAAATATTTTTTTTTGTTGTTATAGCTGATTTATTTTTTTGTCCCCTCCTAAAAAAAATCCTGGCTACGCCACTGTGTGATATATATACTATTTTACCTTTTTTTTTGTTTGTATAATTACATACTGAATCTATATTGAAGTTATCATATATAATGTATTTTACAAAAAGAAAATATTTTTTAGTTAATTTCTACGTATGTTTGACATTTACAAACAAAAACTACACAAAAAAAAACTATTTATTTATAGTATGTATTTCTATTTGCTTCGTTATAGCGCTTTTAAGACAAAATATACTTTTAAAATACATTTTTATAGTGTTAAGACAACTTTGTAATAGATAGACAGTATTAAAAGATTAAAAGATTTTAAAAAGGCATTTAAATACATAAATCCGTACAAAATTTTTTTTTATATTTTTGTATAAAATATCATATTTTTTTCTGTATATTAAAAAATTCTAAATTAGAAAAATAAGTTTATGTATCGCATAATACTTAAAATTACTTAAAAGTCATACGTAAATTCCACAATAGTAATTTACATACAACGCTAATTTCGAGACAGATTGTAAGAAAGGTATAAGAGTTCTTTAAGACTTTAAAAAGAATATACGTATGTAACTAAAGACACTGGCTTACAAATTAATTTTTTCGAACCAAGCTAGAGCGATGCTGTGTTTTCTTTTTTGTGTACAACACTGCGCAATGGCATTTACTATGCAAATCACATGGTTCGACAACATTTACGTATTTTAATTCCGCTTAAAAGTCCAAAAAACTTTTCGGTGTTACTCTACTCTACTTAATTTTTATATATATTTTATGCTGTATTAGTTAAAATAAATTTTATCAGTTTTTGTGTTTGTTTATTACAGAAAAGTCTCATCATAAACAACAATAAGAATTTTTTTTTTTGCTTTTGCCGTAACAAACTTTTACAGCTTCAAGCAACAAAAAAAACAAATATCCATGGACATTGTTGCCGATGTGTGGTCTTCGCAAGTGCTTAATTTGATCACACCAAGACTAGTTAATCTTTATTAGTAAAATGTTATAAAACAAAATAAAAAAAAAAAAAAAAAAACATACTGTAAAATAATTCGAACAACAACATGGATAATAAAATGTGTAAAGAACAACAATGGCAGTTTTGTTTTCTTGTTTTTTTTTGCATAATTTTGATCCCTGTAAGACCGCTGTTTACGAGAGTTTTGCGAAACTTTATTCTTTTGACAGAATGTTTTTTTTTTGTATATTATATATATGTAAACAGCCCCTAAGTTTTTTTTTATAGTATTTATAGTTTTTTTTGCTGCAATTCGTATTGCTGTTGGTTGTACATGCAATTAACGTAAAAACTTATGTACGCGGGCATATTTCAGATTAATAGATGTCAAGATATTTTGCGCACAAAGTCCTTTTTACGTAGTTACTGCACAACTCTTTTATATATCTAACAGTATTACATTACAGGTCAGTCTTATCGAAATATAAAATGAATAGATCAACGGTACCATTCAAAAAGCATTTATGCTTAGCTGGTTATTTTGATATATTTGCAATTTAAAAAAACAATTATAATAAAAATTGGAGAACAACTTTACAATAAAAATATTGTTTAAACTCTTACCTCATGTAGAAAAATCCCAACCCGATTGATCCAAACCTGACCCGACTTGAATCCAAACCAAAAAATTGAAAAAAAAACCATCCAAGTGCCACCCTAGATTATCACTTATCGTAGCTTCTTTTCACTTAAAAAATAAAGGCATTGTTTTTTTATTTTTGATTCTGCGATAATCCGATTTTCCGATATTTTTAGACTCAGTAATTTTTATTTTTGCATTAGGGATTAAAATACACGAAGGAAAAGAAATCTCTATAAGTAAAAAAATACGCGTAAAAATTACAATAACTTGTCATCCTAAATTGTTTTCATTGTAAAAGTTAAAAAAAAATAACTATGTAAATTTATATTGGTTTGTAAAAGCACTGATCGACAATTAGCACCACTAAACAAAAAAATATTATATAGACGTATACTAATACAAAAAAAACTTAAATCTTAAGTTACAATGTACATTGAATATAATCTATGTTTCTATTAGCCAGGTATACAGTTCTAGAAAAACTGATACAATACGACTAGCATAGAATGAACCCGAATGTGTAAATTTAACATTGTTGTATTTTTATAGGCTTATACTAAAAATCGTAGACTATAAATACCAGTAGTGTTTTATACTGTAAAATCAATTAAGACAAGGCAACTGTAGTTCTTTTTATATAGACATCTTACAACCATAGCATATGTTTAGTTCGTTGATGATTTTATTTTTGTTTTCTACTATGTGATTTTTTTACTGTCCTGTAAATGCAAAAAAACTACATTCTATTTACACATTGACATATAATATGACTAACTGCCTTTTAAAAGCATACTGAAGAAATATTATTGTCCAGTACAAAATCAAGAAGAACCAAAAAGTTGTTTTATCTTTTAAAATATTTTTTCTGGCAAAAATTTACCATTGGCATGTTCACTTTTTATACCTTTATAATTTTTTTTACTTTAAAAAAACTAACAAAGAGATAAGAAACGTTTTTGAATGACATTAGTTTTTGCAAATTTTTATTATGTAGAGTATCCGTTTTCTAAATTTTTGTGTTTCGTGATTAATATAATTTTACTTTTTTCTTGCCTAAAATCCCATTAGGGTTTCTTACTATTTGTTTTTACTAGAAATACCTATAGGTAGGAGCGATCTATAGGACAATTTTTTTTTTCTTTTTGGGTCGACCCAATGGGAATTTTTTTTTCTAATATAAGTAAAAAGGTTTTATAAAAAAATAAACTGTTTTTGTGCAGTAAAAAGCCTTTAATGGTGTACAAACCCCATAAGGTTGAAAAAGTTAACACGCCCTAGATAAAAACTTGTTTGGAAATATCAAACATTCAATGAATGGTCTTGTATGTAAATCAGGGGTTGGATTTTGTTGAGATTGTTCTATATTTAGTGCGATTTAGTATTATTTTTTGATCCCATATAAATGAATTCTGATGACAAAAGAATGCACATAATGTGTGCAATTAATGCAGATAAAAAGAATGAAGCAAAAAAAAATAAATATGAACACGAAGAGAGGAAAGATAATACTAAAGTTGCCAATTTCTTAACCTTTCCAAACGATATATTTAAGATGAATCTTGTAATAAAGGTAATGACTCCATTTTCTATAACAGCGATCTTCCTCTTGATGAAGTAAGAATAATTACTTGCGGTATAATTCTTGGCAATCTATAACAAATAACATTATCCAAAAGCTAGTTGGAAGAAAAGCTAGGGACTCTAATACTTATCTAGAAAATACATTATAACGAGAAAATACATCAATCGAAAAAAGAGAAGTGCAAACTGAGAAAAAATCAGAAGAGTATCTACAACCCAGACAAATCCAATAAAAAGGTATCAGTATTCAATAAGCAATACGCTTTTTAACTATATAAACGATAAAAATATAAGGGAAATAAAAGATGATAGCTTAGTGGAATGCATGCTATGTAAGCCATTATTCTTTTCAAATATAGCACGTGAAAGATCTTTTTGATGAAGCATGACTTAACGAAAAATCATATTACTTATTTACAAATAATGAACCCAGATGTAATTAAAAGTTGTAAATGCAACAAAACAATTAGATCTTGTCGATTTCTTTCGCCTCAAAAATATACCACTATATAAATTAGATATTAGACATAATACGATTTTTATTATAAAGAACATGCAATTTCGACCCTTAAGTAGTAGTTCACTAAGAAAAACATATATAACTAATTTATACGCTAATATTCTATATAAATGCATTGATAAATTACATGAAGCGCCATTTGATCTCATGTTTGACGAATAGGCAGATTCACAGAGGCAAAAGATACTAAATATTTTTTGAGGGTTTTTGTCAGCATCAGAATACACCAAAATTTTGCTTAAAGATACTCTCACAGTTGACAAATGCAACTCAACTACGATTTCACAGATAAAAAATTGTATTGTTGTAAAAATATGTAAAAGTCAATCGAATCTCAATAAATTTAAATTTTTAATAAGTGATAAAGCCAAATATTGTGTCAACTGAAATATACTGTTAAACTTTTTTTTGAGTTGAAACATAGTACTTGCCTCTGTTAGTGACTTCATAACGTTGCAGAAACTCCGTAAACAAAAAGTTAAACTTTAAATGACTTTGGCCATAAATTAAAAGAAAAATTACGATCAAAGATAAACTTAGGAATATTTATTCGTACTTCAAAACTTTAGTAGCTCAAATTCTATATGAAAACGAGATGAGAAGCTGGATTAAGTTTAAAATCTGGGTGGAGAGTATGTTTAATGCTATTAAATCTTATATTGATTTCATCGGGCTAGAAAATGATTTGCAATAGGTATTTGCAGCAGACGGAATATCGACAGAACTACAAAATCATGAAATATAAAGACATTTCGATTTTAATCAAGAAATTGGAAACAGATGGTCTATCAGTGATTGATCAAATTAGTGTTATACAAAACTTCAAACGACAAATTGATGATCCGATAATAAAACAAAGAATGAGTTTTATTTTTAACACGAACCCAGGTTATGTTTTTTGGGTCTTACTCCCCTTATACTTGTTTACCTGATATGAAAATTTTCAAATGTGCGCCATTATCTTCTGTCGTCGTAGAAAGTTTTTTCAGCAAAAAAAGTAAATTTTCAGTGATAAGAGCTAAAACTAAAAGTAGAGAACTGGAAAATTTATTTGGGGTATATTTATAATCAACACACTAGAAAAACGATCTATAATTAAACCCTAATATCACTTTTATTTAATTAATATTTTTGTATTTTTTGAATTTCTAATTAATTATTTTTATTAAAAGTCAGGATAAATTACTAATATTTATATTATGGTACTTATTATTATAATCAAGGCCTTTCTTTTTTAATCTCTTCTTTTTTAGTTTTAATTTTTTTCTGAGTTTTTTTGTCATGCATTTTGTGTTTTCCTGAATTTCTCACCAAATCTCACCATCACACTAAATCTCATCACATTTTTTCTAATCCCTAATGTAATTAATAACAAATAAGAAAAAAGTAAAATAATGAAAAGTGTTGAAGAGCGAGTGTTAGTGTATTTGAGCTATAAAGTGCTTAAATTCAGACTTTGTGCGTTCCACGTGACAAAAACGTTTTGTTATTTTTGCCAAAAACGACATTCATTTTTTATTATGCCTCCAAACGTTAAAAAGTTTTAATGAAGAATCGTACTATTGATTGCAGCCTTCGGAATTAGTTTAGTTTTTAGGCGTGTCAAGTTTTTCGAGCACTTCGTGCGCAAATTTACGTTAATAATTTTTTGGAACTAAAAAAAGATAAAAATAACATAAAAAAAACATTTAAGTCTTTAGCATAATAAAGAAACAACAACGCTTATGTCATCTTTTTCTATCTTGTTTAATTGGAATTTTTCTGGGGCGTGTAAATAGGACAGTTTCTGCATTTACAAAAACAAAAAAAATATATAGAATCGTTCTATTTTATTAGGACATACACCATTAAAAATTTACTGCCCGTACTTAATTTTTGTTGTAAAGTAGGTTCTGTCAAGTCAAACTAGAGTTAGGCTAATTTTGTTTAGTAAGTTTAAATAGTTTTGGCAATGGTAAAAGAGGTACTCGTCTAAATACTGTACGTACAAATAACTTACAGTGTACTATACTTTAGATTAGTTGTAAGTTGCATTAGATGCTGTCAATTGTGTATAGTAATATTCCCTATAATACGAAAACCCAATTCTCTAGTGGCATCCGCACTACAACGTTCCTGCCCAAGTGCGGGTTACAACGGATCCGCACACCGCAATACAAAAAATTTCCCACTGCGGGTTTGTACTTCAAGTCGAACCAAAATTACATTCCTAGTGCTGATTTTCTTACATGATTGTAATTTCGCAATAAATATAAGTTTTGTTGGCAAAAAATATTTATTTAGGCTTTCAGAGTTGCAAAATATAGTCATAGTAGTATATATATATTTTTATGAGTTATTTTACAAAAGGTATTTGTATGTACAATAGATTTCCCCAATTTGAGAATACGATTATTTAAAAATCCTCTTCCTCATAGTATGAGTTTGCAAGTAAAAAGATAAATTCTAATCAAAGTCAATTGTAAGTTACTTGTGTAGAGACGCTTTTGTTGCGTATATTTTGTTGTTTGTGTATACAAAAAAAGAATCAATTTATACCAACTGACACAGTTATACAGAATATGGGTATTACGCAATTAGACCATGAAATACGCACATCTGACATTTATAAATTAAAATACCATTATGATCGTAATTAAGAATGTTGTACTTTTAAATCATAAAGAAGCTTGGGTTAGACACAAGAAAAAAGGAAAAAATTTGTTTGATATAAAAAAAATAAGACTTTGCATATCGGCGAATAAATCAGAAATACAAAAAAAAAGATATGTAGTTAATTGTATTTTCATATTGAAAATACGGAAGATCAAATCATTTTTTGGTGACATATAATAAAAAAGGTTAAGATTTTTTTTAAACTGTTTTGACATAGTTTTATAGTTTTATTTCTACTTTCATAAAAAGTTTTAATACATTTTATATATCCTTTAAATGCACTTTTGTAGAATAGTTTTACCTTATTCTTATACTCGAGTAACTCAACGAAAAACATGTTTTCCTTATCTATTTTGGTATTTTTACTCTTTTTATATTTGTTCATGTAATTAAAAAACACTGAAATATCATTTTTGCATTTTCAACTTATATCATCTATTCAATAGATTTTTAGCAGATGATGTTTCAAAAAAATACAATAAAAATGTTTAAGTTGCTCTGTTTTTTCGGCGAAGCTGATACGCGCTTCAGAGTCATTATAAATTAATTTTTAGACTGTATATCGCTTATCTTATTTAAGATGAAATAACAGTTTTGACTTTCAAATTATCCTATGACACTACAATCGTTTTTTCAGCGTTTCTGATATATAAAGAGGCAGATAAATAGCATTCTTTTTTTAACATTGTAAGTACCATGTTCATGAAATTCCTATGATATGCTGTTAAAAAAACAGCAATAATACTAAAAAGTAAAAGCTGCATTAAACTGTTGGTGTTTGGTAAAAGTAACACGTAAGTAATATATGAAACGTAGAAAATGTAATGTTTGGCGCAAAAACCAGTATCAAAATACCTCGCCCATTTGAATTTTTAGTTCTTCATTCATAGAAGAAATAATTTCATTAAAAAACTCGCCTGCCATCCATGATGATTTTAAAGCATGAACAGTGAAATTAAGTTCTTTGATAGGCTTGTCATAAAAATACAAAATTTTTGCTTATGTCTATAACATTTACTTTAGTTTTTCTTCTTTTAGTTGTATACAAAATAATAGCGTCAGGAAAACTTAACAGAACTTCCTTCTTTTTTAACTCGGGTTACTAAATATAAATTGTTTTATTCGGAAGTTGCGCAAAAACAGACCTGATTCATCGCAATTTCACATATCTACAAATGCATATTGACTAAATAACATGGTGGGATATTTTATAAAATCAGCTGCTGCTTGTTAACTTTGCAACTGCCTTTTCATCATAGAATTGCAAACCTTCAGTTGCATTTATATGAATGCCTTTTTAAGCTTCCTGAGTTTCCTTTAAAAGTGTTCGTATTATTTTTATCGCATATTTCGAAACTTGGAGTCTTAGAATTGCAGGCGAAATACAGGATACTTGTTGGTAACGAATAACAAAGTTTTGTTACGCATATAAATCAATTTTTAGTACTTTGCAGGCGTTTTTGCGTACATATTGGTTTCAACGTCTTTAATATCAATACTAAATACATCACTATAATTAATTACTCCCTTATGGGTTTATGATTCCTGTGATACATTATGCACATATGTACAAGCATTTACTAATTTAGGCAAAAAAAAAGGTTTCTTATTAGTAGTTTTGATTTCACAGGGTTTTAAGTAAATTATTTTATAAGTGTTTGTTTGTTATTTTGCCTACCAATACTCGAATCCTATTTGGTGTACGGTCGCTGTATTCTGAGCCTAAAAAACCAATCTTTTTTTGTATTAAGCCATGCAGAGAATCTCGAATTCCTTGATTATACTTTTTCTAGGTGTATTCCCTAATGTTATCTTTTACATAGGTTTTTTAGTCGCTAGTTCAATAAATTGTCTTTTTAAAGTGTTAATACAAGGGTTCTGTAATTTTAATATAAGACAGTGAAAATAAAAAAGATTTGAACATTAAAAGAACAACAAAAAGACCTAAAATACAAAAATGACTTAAAAATAGGTTGTAACTTAAAAGGCTTGCAAAAACCATTCACAGGGTCTTAACATGACTACAAAAGTGTCATATTTCTATCCTTTTGTATTTTTTTAATTAAATTACAAATTTACATGACGAGGTAACAAATAAAGAGTTTTTATAATATTAGAGGTTTGTTAATACAGAGATTAGACTGCATGCTGCAACATTTTGCAAATAAGATAGTTAACTAAAAATTTATACTTATTGCGTAAAAACCATATTAAGCACAACTTAAAAAGAAAAAATGCATTAAAAAAAATTGTTTTAGACAAAGTTAATATAAAAATTTTTGTTTTTACTTTAAGTAAAAACAAACACGCAGTAAAATTTTGCAAAATTTTGTACTTTTTGTTATGTTAGTTATACTTAAAATATATAAAAAGAATACAGGCACGAAAATTTTACGTGCTGCTAACGTAGAATTGTTAATATATAAATGGATACTAGCTTTTTTTTTGTTAGTTTTGTAATACAAGACTTTTTTAGTTATTGATTATTACACTTTTGTATTTTATATGATCGATGTACGTCTTAAACGTATAAATAACAATTTCATTTTTTTCAGTGCTGCATACGCGAAAGTTCTGCATCTTAATTAATACATACATGTCAATTGTAATGATACTGTAATATTATGTACAAAAAATACAAAAATACAAAAAAATCATTTTTGTATATATTTTAAGGCTCAAACTAGTAAGAAGTAAAAAAATACCCGCCGACTTTTTTTATTGCAAATAAAAAGCAATAATTAAACTCAAAAAAAACTTTAATGGCATGACCTCTTTATTTTTGTATTTCTACCTGTTTTTCTTTTTATTAAATAGAACATGCAACCTGCAAGCATAGCAAAGCTAGATATTGCTTTTTTTTCAAAACAAAAACTGTTTACAAAGGCCAGATTTTGTTAGTTCTTAGGGTTTATGGTTGTAATCGCATATCTATTTTTTTAGTACGCACTTTAAAAAAATACATTTTTGAGTTCTCATGTCTAAAAGTCTAGTAAACAAACCAATAAATTGTATTTTTCGCAAAAAAGAATATTAAAATAAAAAGTAAAATTAAACCGCTTATGTATTTTTATTTTACATATATGTGTAAAAAGGCTTAAGTGTAAAATATATCTCTGTACAGAATCATTAAGCCTTTTTTAAAAAAATGGACCTGTTTCTCAGTTATTACTCTTTCTTCTCAGTATTTTTTGCGAGTTACGTTTTCAAAACAAATTCCAACCCAATTTCTATATTTGCAAAAAAATTATCATACAGTAAAATCATAGCCAAAGCGCACTAAAAAAAAATATAGGCAAAACCATATTTGTATTTTAACTTTATAGTGCTTACAGCTTAGAAAAGCGTACAAATATTACTACGTTTACCAAACGTATATTTATACTGTTCTAAACGAAAGCAGCATTGCGTAAAAAATAAATACATTTATACAACACAAATAGACATTTCTGCAAATAAAAACAGCAATTGAAATTTTAAATGGTGTAGTTTTACTAATAATATGATGCATAATGCTTTTAAGACAAGATATGCTAAAACATAAAACGTTGTATAATTGCAGGTACTTTTTTGCACATGTAAGTATAAAGTAAAAAGTTTATGGCTATTGCCCAAAATGACAACTAAAAAGTAACAAACTACAAAAAATATATCAACTACAGATTAAAAACTCGCAACACGCTTCTTGCTGCAAAAACCAAATCGAAAAAAGGTAATCACAGTAAGGTGTGACAGTAGTTTTATCCATTGGTTTTTTTGCTTTTTACAAGTCAATTTATAAATGGTAGATACATGTTTTTTGGTTTTTTTTGCACTGTTTTAAAATTGAATTTGTTTTTTACATTCAAACTCTAAAAAATATGTGTATTTGCAAGGCATATATATATTGACAGAATAAGTTGAAGCGTTTAATACCATATACATGCAACAAGAACATTAAAAGAAACATTTATTGTTGTTCTAGTGTGTCAAGACGTTGTTTTTTTGCACATAAGTATCTGCTGCTAACAAGATACTAATTTTGCGAGATAGAGTTGAATATTTTTTTGTTTTACACATTTATTGTAAAAAAATCCTAAAAAACATAGATCTGTGTTAATAAAAAGTCAATATAGTGCTTAGTTTTATATTTAGGTTGTTTTATGTTACCGGCTTATTTTTTTGTATCGCGACTTAGTTTTTTTCTAATAAAATTTGAATAACAGCAGTTATCGCAATAAAAATGCAAGAGAATAGGCAAAAACATATTAAAATATTTACAAGAAGCAACTCTACTGGCAGGTTTTTTAATTTTAAAATGCATAGTATACCGTAAATGTGCAGACTCAGCTCTACAATAATTTTGCCATGTATAGACAAACGTTGTAAAAACCAAGCAAATTACAATCTAAGAATATAAAAAATATAAAAGAAATAATATGCTTTAGCTTGCAAAAATATTACTTAGTGTTTTTGTACGCAGGTTTTTTGTCGAAATTATTTTAATATCTTTTTTTCATTCGTATAGTAGACGTGTGTCATTCAAAATTTTTATTTTATAATATAAATCGTTTTATTACTAATTACAAATAAGTTTTACATGACAACAAAATACACTTTCACTTTTTTTTTAGCATTGTCAAATACTTTAAAAGAGACACTTTGAAAAATATGTATTATTACAAAATGACCTGCAGCGGGTTAATCAAAACCCAATCACCCAACCCGCGACCAGCCACAATATCAAAAACCTCGCGCAGTCTCTCATGTGCATACCAAAGTATTGCTTAATATTATAAATGTATTTTTTGACTATTTTTTTACAAATTTTTATGTGTTTTTAAAAAAAATGTAAAATATTCATAACAATACTGCATTGACAAATAAATTCTCTATATGATTCGTTTTGCATGTGTACTTTGTATTTTGAAATGATATATTAGGTAAAAAAAACAAAATTTATAAACGAATGATACATACTGCGGGCTTATAAAAACTTTTTTCTGCCCAATTAAACAATTTTGTATAAAGGAAAAAAAGAAACTTTGTTTCTATGTTTTGATACTAAATAAAAAGTAAGTAGATAACAGATCATGTAACTTCTTTGCCCCATAAAAAATTTTAACACTGGATGTGTATTTAAATATAGTAAAAACAAAAACATAAAGAACTATAGAAGAATAATTACCGATAGGACAAACCAATATATTCGCAATTAAACTGTTGCTTTTTTGTGTGCAGGAACAGATATGTTCAAATGTAATTCTGCTTTCTTACACAGAAAAAGTTCGTCGTCTGCAGTATACCAATGCACATAAATAACCTCTTAAGTAATCACAATATTGATACATATATTTATAGTGATTAAATACCTTTTGGACGTAAAAGTACTTCCACTTTACATGAAGGTATAAAAATATCTCGGATAACTATGTTCTACATTTTTTGATATTATAAACAGCGTACAATTAGATAAAAAGATTATCAACTAGAATTATTATTTTCTTTTTACGCTAAAGCGATTTTAAAAGTACAGTTAAGTAGACTAAATTACTTTTGGTGATTTAAGTTACTGTTAATTTTTTTTTGTTTTTTAGACATGTAATAAACTAAAACAAACACTGTATGTTTTACATTTTTCTAGACTGTACCTAAATTACACCGCAGTATACGTGGTACTTTTACTTTAACGTACAGTTAATTTATAGTAAAAAACAACTAGAATATAGCCAGAGGTCTTCATCGATACCCCGAGTTATTGGGTTGTAGGCAGAAAATGCCTAACTTTTTGATATATTGGCAGGCAAAAAACTAAAAGTTTTTTTTGGGATTTAATAAAATGATTTTGTGGGTGTTTTACTTTTTGTTACATAAATAATGTTTACATTTTGTTCTTTTGCCTTAATTAGATACTTAACTACCCCAAGGGTCTTCGACAGGGTTCTTATATAGGCTTTATTGGTTTTTAGAATCCTAGATTAGTTTTTGATACCCTTTATTATAAGATGCACCGAAAAGAAAAAAAAAGAAACTTACTAAATTACAAAGATAACGCTTTTATTGAGTAAGAGATATGTATATATAAATGCGGTTATTGTAAAAATGCTCTAAAAGATAAATACTAGCATGTTTTCTTGCACCCCAGATCGTTTTTCATGTACAGAAGCATGTATTTTGTATTTTTTTTACGTTGTACTTTCAACGATGCATTTTTTACACGTGTATCATAGCCGGCTTAATATACTTTTGTTTTGCATTGCATTTATATACAATTTTAAAAGCAAAATTATATAAAATCAGAGCTTACGCGGGTTTAATAGTTTTTAAAAAGTAAGGCATATGTTTAATGCAAGCAAAAGTAAAGTACACCATTATATTTTTTTAGTAAAGATACTCTGTATAAGATTTTATATTTAAATTATATAAAGTCTAGTAATAACACCCAAATACTTGCCAATGCGGTTTACCACCTAAAAAAATACTAAAAAGCGCATGGTCAATCTTTTTAAGATGTTGCCTTAATAAGAATTTTTTGTTAAGGTCCTTTTTCTTTTTGCTGGTTATCTTTGCATTCGAACAAGAGACAACGCATGTATAGTTGGTACTAAAAAAAATAGACCTTGATATATGAATAGTAACGTTTAGCGTCAATCAATTGCATTTTGCAATATCACTTAATAGTATGTATTTATGCTTCATTTTTGATAATTTCTAGGGGCTTCAAAAAAAGAATGAAAAAAAAGAATTCTAAACTACACCATTTAAATGACACAGTAGTCATATGTAAGGAAACACTTTAAAAAGCCGACTTATCGGAAAACAGCAGATTATAAAAAAAGCGGCAGCACAATAAAATGCAAAGGAAGAAGTCCAAAGGGGTGCGTTGAGCATTACAAAACCTATCATATTCTTCCTTCAACTAAAAAATTCCTTACAAGTAGGATAACATGACAATGAAAAGGATGTTAAAGAACCAGACAAAGATAAAAAAATCAAAAGATAAAGATGCAGTGGACTAATATTTGAAGTTTTAAACAAAGAAGTTTACAACAAAAAGATACGAGAGAAGCATATGGAAGGGCTTATAATCAAGGATAATATGACATTTAGTGGTATAGCAAACAGTTGGTTTGTACGGCGGCTATTTAAAAAGTTAGGGTATGAACATGTAAAAACTTGTCGCATTTTTTTTATTTGCTATAGTTTCATCAGCCTTTGATACTCGATAAATGTAACCATGAAATACGAGATATGCACAAAACAATTTGTAGTGTAGCGCTTCAATAATAAATGGGTACCAAGGCCAAAAAAAGTTTGGCTTTTATTGTACATGTACAGAAAAAAAAAACCATCTGGTCTTACGTAAATTTAAGGTTCGTATACAGCCGTAAATTGCCACAAAATGCTACAATATTAACTAGAAGAATACTAGCATCAAATTAAAAAGGGATTTAGTATGCTGTGTGACGTTTTAGTGCTTAGTGAGAGTTTCTTTTGGCGTTTTATTGTTTGTGTGCATCAGCTTGATAAGCGCATGATATACATCTGGCAGGCATAACTTTATTGTATAAACAACAAAAAAGATAAAAAAATAGTATAATTGCAAATAATTCGATACAAAAAAACACAAAAATCTCATAATTACTGATTTGGAAAATAGCCCTGTCATATCTAAAGAAATTCAATTCCAAATAACGATAATTAGCGGATGACAAACATGTATAAAAATGTTTTATGAACAGATTTTTAGTGCAGTAAAGAGGATATCCAGGACAATGTGAACAGCAATGTAATTAATAATAAAGATACATATAAATTATTGATAGTTTTTTTAAGTACAATAAAAAACGAGACATATAAGCAAAAATTAAAATAAAAAGCTTATAACACGTTGGACAATTTAAAAATATTTTAAGTACCACTCAAAAAAGGTGAATGGCCACAATAGCATAATCAAGAAAAGTTTAAAAAGTATTTGACATTTTTTTAGAGATGAAAATTTAAAGGATAGTTTTTAAGAAATAATAAGCCAATTTTCTAAGTTTTAAGAGCCTATTTGTTTTGCTCGTAATCCTTTAACTTATTGTTTTCTAATTTCAAGCTTAAACTTTTTTCTTTAAAAACATCTTTCTACTTTGTTAAAACTACATAAACTTGATAAATTGCGTTCATGCACGACAAGTGCACAGTTTAGCAGTTTTAAAGTCGTCTATGAGTTTAATAATAACACGCTGGCTTAATTAGACTTTATTTTTGGGTATGATTTACAACTGAAAATATAAAAAGAATAAACAGCCGACGAGATCATATCATAGTTATAACTTTTTGTTAACAGCTGAAAATACAAGATAAAAAAACAGAAAATTAAAAAAGTGACATTAAAAAGAAAATTGTAAAAATTCGAACAAAAATATAGCAAAGAATGTATGCAAAAATTGGTGTCTTTAATTGACATTCAAAGTTGTACAGAAAACAGCTTTGTCTTGCAAAAACTAAAAAATCGCTATTATATTATATGACAACTCAGGTTTGAAACGAATTCATATAATTTTTCTAATATAATTAGGATTATTATCTACAAAAAGGGATAATTTATAGATTTTCATATAACAAAAAAACAATAGAATCACTGCTTCATGTTTTTTTTTGCTTAAAATACATTACCTCTATCTACAGTAGAATCAAAAAGATTTTTTTCAGCTGCCGATATATTTGTGAAAAAGTTAAGAACAAAACTCAAACATAAGGAGATTGATTTTACACAATTAACGGAAAGTCTCCATTAATAAAAAAAGACAAATACACGTTTTTTGTTTGCCTTTTTTGTGTTTATATTAAAAAATTTAGTACTTTTTACATAAAAAAAAACAAGACAAATGCCAGAGTTAGCCACTGTAGCGTGTTACTTTTGCCCTCGTGTTACTTTAAACCCCTCGTGGTACTTTTAACTACACCCAAAAAAAACAATAAACTACGAAAATGTAAAATACAAAGTTTTTTATTTTGCATATTTTGTATTACATTCCTATCTTTCTATCTCTTAAAATTTTATAAAATATCAAAAATGCATAATTTGTATAAAATAAGTTTAAATTGTTTGGTATTAGATTAATAACTACGTTTTATAACGTTAATCGTAGTTTTTGTATCTTTGATTTTTTTTTTCGCAAAAAAAAAAAAAATTTAAACAAAGCCCTAAAAAAATATCATTTATGAAGGTTAAAAAATTGTATACCTATTATTCAAAAATGCACAATTTGCACGTTTTAGATTTTTTTATAGATTCTTTCTGAGGCATAAACCTACACGATGATGACAAATACTATTATAGTACTTTTACTCCTTTTTCGTTTTTTTGGCAAGTGGTTCAAGTGTAAAAAAAGGTCGCAATCACCATAAACATGCTTTCAACGTATTACACGCTCTAATTATAATGACTTAACGCGTTTTTATCATTTTTAAAAAGCATTTATTACAAAGCATCTTAAATTAGGTGCAGCTTTGATACAATGTATTATGCATGGATTGCAATTGTTGAACTAGTACAATACTATACATAATTACATAATATAAATCCATCACAAATGATTTAAGAAATCAAAAGATAAAAAATAAGAATAAGAATATGCAGACATCAAACAAACTTAATAGACTAGTTCTTTAAGTTAGTGTACTTTGGTTGAAAACATGAAATTATCTTGATAACCAGTTGCAAGCAAAATAACTGCTCAGGACGCAATTTTAATTATAAATTTTACGTCGTTACTGGCCTACAAATCAGTGATCATAGCTAATATATTGTCACTACAATATATTTGCATTGTACCACGTAATTATTTACTTTTCAATTATAAATAATTTTAATGATTGTACCTACAATAAAAAAGACAAATCGGTAAAATAAAAAACAATTGATATATGTCTCGCGTATACAAATGTAACATATTTATATATTGTATGTTTTACATATAGTACGAAAAAAACTTATTTTGTCGACAAAACCTGCGTGATATCATCACTGCTGCTTTTTATACAATAACATTTCAACGAACATTTTTGTCGATACACTAGTTTTGTTTGTTCTGTGTACAATACAAAAAGTCAACCTTAAAATATGCATAAAAAAAATACCTGCTACTTCACTGTTCTTTTTTGCATTTAAAGTTCGTAATCTCTACAAAAATCTATATTTTCGCATTACAGGTTCAAAAGAAAACGTTTTTGCCTTTAATTTGCTATAATTTGATTATTTCCCTGCCAAAAAATATAACAATATGCTTTTATTTGACTATAAATTTTTTACTAGCTTGAAAACAATAAAATAAGTCCTTGTATAGTTACGATAACTGCTTAAAACTACATTATACTAACAAAATTTCGACATAATAAACAAAAGTACTTTACCCATGTAATAAGGCTTTTTTATATCAGCTCGTACGAATTTTGTAAAATTTTATAACTGAGGTTCACCAGAATAAACATAATTTCGATCAAAACAAAACTTATTTAAAAAAGACTTCTATATAGTTTATCTGTGTACGCTGCTAATGTCGAATTTCTTTTACTATATGGTTGAATTAATTGTTTTTTTATGAATTTAACAAAATAAATCTGTCAAGAATACAGTTTCTGAAAATAATTGCAAGCATAGATAACACATATTCTTTTGCCTGTTTTTTCTTTGTTTGTATGACTTGTAATAAATGCCTTATAAAAATGTTAACCTCACGCTAAGTCATTTTAATTAAAGCATATGATGTGTTAGAGGCATGTATATAATAGTTAAGATCTTTTTTTTGACTTACAGCGATGGCCAAAAAACAACAAAAATTTAAAAAACTCAAAATTACCACAATAGTTCTTTTCTCCATCGTGGTACTTTTTCGCCTCAGAAAGACAACAATAAAAAAAACTAAAAAATGCAAAACGTGCATTTTTTAAATTGGGTATA
>JAQFYM010002718.1:0-21994 GCA_034694785.1 Agrenia bidenticulata
GCATTTTCTTTTAAATCTGGTAACTCCTTTGAAATTAATTTTATGGGTTTTTCAGTAGTTTCTAATGCCATTTTTAAAATTTTATTTCCGAATTTGAGTTTATTTATTTTTCCTTCCTTTTTTCATGGTCGTGCTTTTTTATATCTATTATTTTATCATTTTCGACTATTGTGCATCCTTTACAATCTCTTTTTCTGTTTTCCAGCGTTTTTTATTATTTTTTTTTCCAATCTAAATTGTATATAAAGCCATCTTTAATAAGTATTTTTCGTTTTTTTGGCCATCAATCAGTTCATATTCCATTTTTATAGGGACTATTAATTAAAAATTTTAGCAAAATCAAAAAATGGAACAAATTGTGATAAAATGTTGGAAATTAAAGTTTATTTATTTTTCCCTCCATGGCGAGTTTTCCTTTCAATTTTTTTATACCCCCTAATGGCGAAAAACCGACAAACTCGCCTTTTGGCAACTTTTCTTCCACCCTTGTGGATCTATTGTGTTCGATTCTTGTTTACAATGGGGGGATAGAAATAAAATCAAAAGCATAGGTGATGCTTATTAAGCGCTTATTAAAAAATAAATCAGCGATAAAATTATTTAACCCATCCCTACTTATTACAATAAAAGCTACCTTGCCACGATTTAGCTAGTAAATATAGTTATATTTTTAGGTGTATACCTGTTAATATTAGTGCATTTACCAAAAACAACTTGTACATGAACAATGCAATATAAAAATAAAAATCTTCTTGTAATTATAATCTGTTTTACAACAAACAAAAATAAAAAGTACAAATAAAAAATAAAATAACAAAAATTAAAATGATTATAAATACTAATGACAATCTACATTGAATGGCGATTTCCATTAAGAAAACAACTGCCTAATACCTTAATAACTTTTCTTGTTATTTTTTTTCTTGAGAAATCTACTTATGCTTAAAATTTGGTAATCCGATCTTTTATTAATTTCACGGTACAAATAGAGTTGTCTTACTGCCGTCGTGTATGTACACTATATCAAACACTAATTTTCTCTTAGTTTTATGCCATTATTTTGTTCATATATGTTTTACGCATTAATAGAAACTTTTAATTTAACCGCGAAGATTCATATTGGCTGTGTATCTTTATAAACATAGAGTAAAACATTGTGTTAGAATCAGCGCATAACAAATACCATAGGGGTTTTCCCGAAGGGTAAATTCTATTGATTTTTTCCCTTGGGTAAGGCATGTATGTACCCTAGTGTCTAAACATACAGCCACTCAGCATGCCCAAGGATCATCACCCGTTGCGATTGCATTGTTTTTACCCGGGAAAAGTATGCTTTATATACTTTTTTTCTCTGGATTACAAATTTTTTTTTATTCTTGAGTATATACTTTTTATGGTACCCTAGGGTAAAAAAGTGAAAATTTTTATCTTTGACAAAATAATAATACGTATGTGTAGAAAAAAATACCCGACATGTGTGACGTTGTGTATATATTTTTATAAATATGCCATAGTAAATTTATGTTTTGATTTACAACCTCATTTATGCTTTTCGTCTAATGATTGTTTCTTTTTTGCTTTAAGGGTATTTTTATTATTTTATTACTTTTATTACTTTGAGGGCATCGGTGTTAGTGCATATAGTATATATAGTGCCTGTGTTGTATTTTACGTACAAGTGAAAACATAGAACCATTATTGTAAGTATAAATTTGTATGTTTTCTATAACTTTACTTGTAATTTAACAGTAATATAGTATTTATTTGTACATACGCGTTTTAGTTATATTTGAAGGTATAAATGATTACATACAAACACTTGCGCGTCTTTTTTTTATTACATAAATTTATATATAAAAATGTTTAAATCAAAAATAAAATGCTTTTTTTAAAATGATTATATACATAGTAGCACAACTAGAAAAAATATTTTTTGCGTTACGTACAAATAATACAGTACAACTCATCTTTTACATACTTCCTCTCATGTGAAAACACCAAATATGGTAAATTTATAAAATTAAAGGACCACATATTCTCTCTACAATAAAAAAACTCAATTAAAGTAAATTACTTTACAAATACAAAAGTTTTTTGTCTTGTTCTTATTCTTTTTTTTCATTTAATTTTGGTGTTTCTATGTAAGAACCCATCGACAAATTTTCTATTAAAATAAGAAGAGTTGTTGTACCAGAATAAAATTACAGAACAAAAAACACTTAATTATTTCTACCTAGTGTATATAGTTGTATAACCAGAACGAAATTACGTATATAGCCAGTATCATTTTCTTGCTTTAACAAACGATTTATCAATTTAAGGTTTATGACCCTTTAAGCACAAAAAAACTTTTTGCAAAAAGCCGACCTAATATTTGCAACGGTCGTTAAATATTGCACCGAAAAAGCATAGATGATATGAATAATTAAAAATAGTTAAAATCTTGTTTTTTTTATTAAATGTTCAGCATCATAAATTTTGTCATCTTTTTTAACCCAATGTAAAAAATTGCACTTTATTGTTTTTATACGGTGAAGAATTTTTTGCAAAAAACAAAAAACACAAAACTTTACGCATAATGATTATACCAAACCAATTTTATTTTTTTGCTACCTGTGCCAATAATAAAATTATACAGATGCGTGGTGAATGTGTTCATTTACTATACCGACCAAATGTTTATAAAATAAGAATCAGACGGAAATTGTTTTATAATATTTTTTTTATTTTTAAGTTTTAATCCGGTTTAATTTAAAGTTTACAACATTAAAATGCAACGTGTTTTTACAAAACAAAAACCTAGTTCTAATTAGTTAAGTAAGTCGTTGTTATGCAAGGCGAATGTTTCAAATTTAAACTTTTATCTTTACTACTTTTAAGTCGCATATTCTAAACTATAATTCGCAAAAAAAGTAACTTTGGCCCGCGAATTTACTCCTATATACATTTATACGTTTTTCTTAGTAAGAATTTATTGAAAAATAGACGCTGAACAAACAAAACTGAAAATACGGCCAATTCGTCACTTGCCCGATTAAAGAATTCAAAAAATAAAAAACCAATTCCCACAAAAAAAAACAAATCATCGTGCACTAGCCTAAAAAATAAAATTTTTTAACAGAAGGCTTATACAAGAACATCAAGAACTCAAAAGCAGTTTAGAAAGTAAACAACAGGTCCGACGAAAAGTTAGTTACTGTTATAATGTAACAAAAAAATACACAAACGATAAAGAAAACAGTCTAGAAAACATAAACTGTAATATTTATTTATATGTATAAATTGTATTATATAAAAGAGAGCATTATTTTTATCACCTTTTGCATTTTAAGGAATTAGAAAGGCAAAAAAGTTTTTTAACAAAGGTTTGCCAAGAACTATACATAAACGGTTGAATTTTAGTCTATTCAGTATATAAAAACAACGATAGAAAGTCCGAAAAGCACAATAAGCAATTCAATATCTTTTTGCTTACTTGTAAAAATTATACAACCCTGATATGACGTTAGACCAGACAAAATAGGAGTGTAAAGCAAATTCAAAAAAAAAAGCTTTTTGACGTACTAAAATCATGCAAATTAAAAACATACTATTTGGGACGGTTCTAGAGAAAAAAGGGCACTGGGGGCATAAGCCTGGGTCCCTGTTTATAAGGGCCCCAAAAAACTGTTTTTTGTAGGTTTACATGCTTTTTATAAACCCGACGAAACTATAAAGAAATGTCAATGCAAGTTTTACAAGATTAATGATATTTACAAAAATTTATAAAAATGTAAAAACTAAAAAAAAATTGCGTTGCAAGCGCAATTTTGTCAGTTTTTGTAGGCAATTTACAATCAAAATAGTATTATACACGCGCTTTTTGTGATGTTACTATTTCTGCATTGTTTGGTAACCCAATCAACTATAATTTTTTAATAATACATAAAATTACTTAAAATTAAATAACATACTGTTGGGATCATATTTCTAACACTCATCTTGCAGCAATGTGAGAATTTTTCACTAATGTGAAAAAAACTATGTGAACTGAAAAAAAGTGTGTTTTGTTTTTATTTTCTGTTATCACTGTAGCGAAACTTTTTAGATTTTCGATACAGTGACTCTCTGTAGTACAACTTTTTAGATTTATGATTAAGTGACTCTCTGTAGTGAAAAACAATCTACTATAGTATAGGAAAGCAATGAAATTTGAGCACAAGAAAAATTCACTATCGTAAAAATTCATTATAGTGAAATTCGCTACAGTGAAAAAAATAAATAAATAAGTATAAAAGAATCTTCACGGTAGTGAAATAAGGGGGTCTTTTTCATGGCAAGTTATCAAGATAGTGCAAAATGTTAAACATGCCGTTAGCATACTGTTTAAAAATAATCTAAATATTTGCTAAAACGCAATTTAAAAAAATGTGTGTATATTGTTTTTAAAAAGGATATGCATGGGAACGTTTCTATATGTTTTTAGATTGTGCAAAGTAAATATGTATAGTTTTTTTATTATAACAGATATAATTTCAAGATTTTATAAAATTATATTTAAGTACGAACAGTGCTAATTTTATTATATTTGTGTAAGGTCCTCCTATTCCGTATAAAAAGACTGAGAAAGTATAAAAATACCGTCTATTACTTATTTTATTTGTTCAGATAAGTGGCGTAAAGTCGAAAAAAGGAGTCATGCTTTTCCCCTTGCAAAAAACTGCGCCTAAATTTAAGGAGGGAGTCTATTTTTGTGCAGAGTTTTTTTTGATAAAAACAAAATAATTACTATTATCATAAAAAAATTGTATAAAAAATAATTATGATTTTTTACGATATAAAAATAATTTTCTGCCATAGTTTATAAACACACTGACTGGACCTGAATCCAAAAAATGTCTGACTACGCCACTAATTCAGATAATTTGTAATAATATATGGACACGGTCTTTTTTTTTGGCAAAAAAAAACTGTTCAGCAAGGCAGAAATTGTTTAAATACGCCTTAAAATACAAAAAAATAGCAGGTAGTAGATATCTTTTTAGCTTGCGTTTAATAGCCGAAAAAAATTGCAGTGAATCGCAAAATACGTGCGCAATTTCATTGTTACTTGGTTAAACTTCGTACGTAGGATATGCGTCTAACGTTTTTCTGCAACATAATAGAATTTTTATCCTAGATTTTATAGAAATTCAATATAAAATCAATTTTTTCTTTTTAAGTACAAGTTTTGCACGGCACATAGAATAAAAACTTTGCATTAATTGTGTTTGAGTTTGTAGTGACAATACAAACATTAATAAAATGTCTATAAACTTACACATTTAAAAGCACCATCCAAGTTTTTTTTAAGTGTACTGGCACACGTGTCTACGCATATCAGGTATAAATATATTTTAATGCATGGATTTTGTCTTGTAAATTAATAAGTAATATACATTAAAAAATATTTTTTTATGCCGATTCAAAATTACTTTTACAACAAATTGCTATGGCAGCAACACATAAAAGGCAAAAAAACAGGATTTAGTACTGCCTACAGCTAAAATATTTATTAAAACTTAATAGGGGCCCCAAAAAAAAGTGCCCCTGGGTCCCCGTTTTTGTAAGTCGTTCCTGAGACTATAGATTCACATAATTTAGTTTTTAGCAAATTTACAGTTCATATAAAAAAAGCTTACGCAAATATCATTTCATACGACATTTCTGTATGAGAAAATGCTGATCATGGATTTCCTTATAGGTTCAAAGGATTTTAAATAACTATGCAACGAATATATCAAATTCTAAAAGATGTAAAAATGTAAATAGACTAGTCAAATACAACACCGTATTATAGACCCTTGTGTTCGCAAAAGAAAGACGTGTAAAAAAACTTTTCTTCCTTTAAATCATAGTAATCAAAAAGATAATTATAGTTGAGCAAAAAAATTGTAAGTGTGATCATTGCGTAATAAAAGCAGGGTCTGAAAAGGTTTTGGGATAAAAACTAATAATAAAAAATATTTAAAAATGCAGAAATAAAGACAAAAAGCTTTGTGACATTTTTCTATGATGGCCATATGAACAGAGCAGTCTTGCAATAATTTAATCGAATTATGGATTGTAGTTTTCTTTTGAATCATATAAAATTTTTGCAATAAAATGGATAAAGTAAAATTAGGTGTAAGTGCGGTATATGTATCAATTGTTTTATAGCTTACATCTAGAACCTTATTAGTAATAACAAGAAAAAACAATAAAATAGGGACTATTTTCTGTTAAGGCTACATTGCCTTATTACTGTAATTGATAGTCCGATTATGCATCGTTGAATACTGTGCATCCTTTATGTACATTAACAAGTTTGTATATCATACCGGTAAAATCCTATCATCCGAACAATGAACATGGGTAAAGTCTCAGTGACACACTATTACGATATCAATGCCAAAGGGGTCAAGAATAACAAGGAAAAGAATAATAGAATAAATCTATACAGAAAAGATATTAGGTAGGGATATATAAGCGATAACTCCCTATAAAAGTAATGTATTTCTAAATAAATATGTACCATTTACGAACAATTATCTATTATTCCTAGGCTCTGCGGCCACCTTCGCTGTTCAGAACCACGCGATTCTAACTGAATATTGAATATTAAGGGAAGAAAAATCACAAAATAAAAAATTTCCTATATAGGAAATTTCAATTAAATCACTGAAAGCATAAATTGAATAATCAAAGACGATACGGAGGACTACGTTATGACAAAAAAAACCCTTTTGGGTTTTGGGCTTGGAGATTGTACTGGTGTTATGTCGCTGACATACAAAAAAATCCACACCAGCTTAAAACCCTGATTTTAAAGTATTCGAATGATAATGCATATTCTATCCTGTATGTCTGCGTTTATAAGCACAAATGAGTGCCCAATATTACTTTTTACTTTATAGATGTCGGTCAATAAGAATCAACGACAATAGTAAATATGAAGGTTTTTTAGTCGTATATTTACATACGCAATATTCCCCACACCACACTCTAACAAAACCATTTTATAAAATAAAACACCACAGACATGCAGGAAATTTATACAAAGGAAGTAGAGGCATTTTGCATTCGAACTTCAATTATTATTACAATTATGCATTGTCTAATACATGCAAGTATCATTAACAGAAAATATGCCTTTATACCTTAATGGTTTACATCCAACTATAGAGCAAAGTAACTTGGTAAAAGTCTCAGTAAAACCTTATTTAATTATCAATGACAAAAAGAGATTAAGATGGATAGATAAATAGCATTATATCAAACCTATGCAGAAAGATAAATTAGATACATTAAAACGCTTTATAAAAGGAATTGTTCGACCATGAAGGTACCGTACGTAAATTTTATTTATTATTACTAGGCTCATAGGCTTACTTATTGCTTGTCCAAAACATAATTTACCACACATTTTGTAACAACAAAAACAAATTGCGCAGATAACTGCTGTGGCTGCACGCAAGCAACCAATGTGTTCGTGACTACTGTTTTTTTTCCATGTATCAACTGTTTTATGTGGTCTTATGCATGTTGATTTAAAGCATCTAATGTCCGCCTCTTTTTCTTGCGGTTTTTTGATTGCAATATTTATTAACCATATTTATGCACTACTTATATCAAACTTACACACAACATTTATTTTAAGATTTTCTCTATAAAAATCTATTTTTCACATTCGTTTACTCCTCGTCTACTTTATCGTCTTATTATACAAATTCTACGCGTCCGTTTTTTCATCATGTGTCTATGTGTCGTTGTGGCGCTTCCTATAGCTACAAATATTGACGCTTTATTCGTCTGCGTTCTCGAACATTATCAAAAGCTTTTTTATTTCCTAACTATCATATTCGATATTTGCAATTATATCGCTTTACTTTCTCATGTGATGCTTTATATAAAAATATTGTTCCTGTTTGTTTTTGCATTATGCGTTTTTTTTCGTATTACTTGCAACATTGAACTGTAGTTTCTTTGCTATTTTGTAAATATACGGGTGTGTATGAACGGCGCTGAAATGATTTTTATTTACACTTTTCTTGTAAAGTACTGCTCACGTACCTGATATTTTATTGTTTTTCTTTATGGCTGTGTTACTAGCTTTTTATGCTCTTTGCACGTATAGTTTTGTCAAAAAACCTTTGCCCCATGTTTTAACTTTCTTTCATAGGTTTTTTTTTCTTGCCCCATTTCAAGTATCAGTTGGTGTTTTTTGGTTTAAATAAATTTAAAAGTGGCACGTCATATTCTATTTTTTTTGCATTATACTAGTGCAATTACTTATGTACAGCATTATATATTATATCGTCTCCTTCTACTCCAATTACAAGTACTATGCTGTTTAGCTTTTATATGGTATTTTTTGTCATTTGCAGTAAATTTAATTCTCTGAAATATATTTGGCTCGACGTATTGTGTTAGTTTCATCACCTCTTTAACTGGCTTGTAGCACGTTGTTAAACCATTAGCGTATTTAGACGGATGGGGTAGGAAACACAAACTCCCCATCAGAAAAATGTATGCGCCTAAATTTAAAAGGGCCATATATTAGGAGAGGAAAATCTTAGCGTAACATTTTTTTTTCTAAATTTTTTTTGCAATTTGTGTTTAATAATGCTAAAAATGTAGTGTTTTGTTGAATTACCGTTTTTTGACTAAACGCGGTAAAACCCCCTTTTTAAAAAATTTCTGGCTACGCCAGTGTGCTAAAAACACGTCTTTCATCACTCAAAAATGCTAGCTCACATGTAGTTTTTATTAATATAAATAAAAAAATACCATCTACATTTGTTGCCGTCTTGAATGACATTGCCGATATAAATATATATTAGACCAAAAGACCTGAGCAAAAAAGATAAGGGCGTGTCTTTTTGTTTTTTAAAAAAACATTTTTGTGTTTAAACGTTTTTTTTTTAAATAAACAGTTTTATCGTTTTTGAAAACTTTTGTTACTGTTTTTAATGTAGAAAAAAACGTTTCTTTTACTACCAAAAAAACGTTTCAATTACAAGCAAAAAACTATGCGTCGTTTTACAGTTAAAAAAACGTTTTTTTTTCAAATGCATATAGTTCGTTCTTTTTATGATTTCTTTAAAATATTTTACGGGTGCCTTTTTTATATTCTAAAAATATATGTCGTTCAAAAAAAAAAATAGGCCTGTGTTGTATACGCTTCTTTTTCGTGCCATCAAAAAAAGTTTTATTGTTTTTAAAAGTCTTGCAAAAATGTTCGCGTAAAAAAAATACCTACTGCATTTACAGGCTATGTTTTTTGACTAACTTTTTTCTGTTTATGCAAAAGGTTGAATGATATTTGCAGTACTATCATGATAAGAAAAAAAAGAACGAAAAAAATATCAATGTAAGGCAAATAAAATTCTTGTATTTTTTAAAACATATAGTGGCAATTTGTGTTTAACCTTCTTCAGTCATGCGTCTAATGTGCTGTCATATTTTTAAATAATAAAATTTTCATGGTTTTTTCCATACACATTTTTATGCCCATTTACACGCTCAATAATACGTATTTTTAATAATAGTTCTATTTCAATTATAGTGTCAATTTTGTTACCCTCTGTTTGACAAGGAGAAGCAAAAAAAAGACGCTATTTAAAATTATATGGATTTACGTAGTCAAATGACAATTGTATATATAAAGTGTTGCTTTAAGATGTAGAAATTTGGCTTGTTATAATTTTTTTTGTTATATATTTATATCCTATGCCTCTTACAGACACAAATTAAACATCTTAATATCTGTTTTAAAAGCATGCCCATAAAAGAGGGTCATTTGCAAAAAATGTGTTTATGACGTCATTGTAAATTGCTCAATTGTCTTTTTTTTTTTGAAAAAAAACATCTGTTTACTAACACGAACTAGTGTTAGTTAAACGTTTTTTAAAAGTGTTTTTGCCTGCTACAACCGACACAAAAATAAAAGTTATTCACTTTACTACAAAAACATATTTTTAAAACGTTTTTGATTGTTGAAAAAGACATAAAAAACAATATGGCCAAAAAAAATTTATTGCAAAGTATTAAAAACATTTTCTGTCGTTGAAAACGACACGGTCGTTTTTTACTAATAAAATGAAACCACATTGCAAAAACGTTTGCAAATAAACACGTGTTTATCCATAAAAGACACGCCCTTATGCTTATTCCTTGAACGCACGTAAATTCAGGGTCTAATTTGCTGGTTGATATCCTAGGACCAGGTTCACAGTAGACCTAGTTGTTCAATGTCTTTTTTTTATCATTATTAAATAATATACTTTTTTTTGCAATCTTATTATAGGTTATCTCTTCCATGGTCTTCTCTTCCTAACAAATGTTTTCTTGTGACGTCTATATATATCTTAATGCCGTAAAAGTCCCATCTTTTTGCGATCCTTTTTTTTTTGTATTTTTGTGTTATATACGTGTAGTATATTCAACTACGCACTTAGAGACTCGTGTATATCATTCACAAATCATGAGACTTAATCATTTTAGCAAGCTCATTTTTTTCCCGCTAGATAAATCGCCAGCCTGTTACTCATTTAAAGCTTTGCTATATCTCACAATCAAATTATTTTGATCTCCACTATTAATCTGGCATATTTTTTTTTTCTTTTTATACTTTTCATATATAGGTATAGGCCCAGGTATTTGTTTCTTTTTTAAATCCCCTTTGTAAAAAGTACATCTCCATACCCTATCAATATATACATTTCCCTATAGTTTAATCTTAAAATTACTTAACTTCTGTTTCGTTTGTCATCTGCTCGCGAACTCTACCACAGGCTCTTAAAAATTTGGTACACTTAACAAACGCTCTTTTAATATTGCAGCGATTGCATCGTTATACACCTTACTCAGGCCCAATATATCAAGCATTACACTACTTGTTTTTGTGACCAATCGCATGCATCTTTGCCCGTTAGCAACTGTTATCCTTTGTACTAAATTTGCGTGTCTTTTTACACTCCTCTTTGCTATTTGTGCTGCAATACTTGCATATCTTACATGCATTTGCACCACGCACATGCCAGTTGCAAAAAATTGCTGTTCCGTTATAACGTTTTTCCTATTGGTGCTGTTTTTAGATGCAATTTTTTATTGTTTATCGTTTTACAATATTTTTAACTATAAAATAGCATCTGTAAGCATTCTACTTGTATGTATGTTTTATTATGAATTTATAAACAGTTCGTATACATAATAAGTTACCACCTTGTACAGTCATTTAAGTGTAAGTATTTAATGTGTTTCAAGAAAGAGGCAGTCTGTCATTTTTCTAGACAGTATTCAAACTTATTCTTTATATAATACTACTTATTGCACTTTAAATTTAGATTAGAGTATTGATCAAACCAACGGCATTCACGCCAATTAGCCGTGTATTTTTTGCGTTGTAAAAGCTGTTGTCAAGAATTATTCCTTGTATGTAATCTGTAAGTGTCTTTACAGTTGTCAATCTGAGTTGGCAATATCGGTTTATGCAACTCGTCGTTTGTGTCATTTTATCTTGGAATCAGAAACTAGACTCAGTGCGTTATCTTTTTTTTTATCTATTCGACCTATACTTGCCGGCTACTTTCATTTTTACACTAGTAATGAACTTACGCTGACTTGCGTGAGAAAGTCTATCACCCCATCATTGAGGTTAATGTTGTATTATTGTATACATCTTACAGATTCAATATACTCGGCTTTCTCGCATAAAAGACTTAACTTTTTGCGCTGTTCGTAAATCTGTTAATATGCTTTTTCTCGATCGTTTTATATTCGTTTTATATTTCTTAACATTTCTGTCAATCTCGTTGTCACTCATTTCTGATACTCCTTCGGTCGTTTATTACTGCAAAAATTATTTATTTTTCGTTTTTTGTTTACCTTTTCTTATGCTCTAGTTTTTAATGTTGACTTTTTACCTTTTTTCTTTTTTTCTGTCCGTTAAAAAGTATTTGTTTTTTATCCGTTATATTTATAACATTCACTTGACCGTTTTTGCGTTTTCACGTTGTTCTTGTCCTGCTTTTATTATTAGTCATCCATTCTTGCCAAGAGTGCTTTTGCAATCTTGTTCTAATCCCACAGATCTTTTTCCAGGTTTTCATCTACATATAGCATTTTTCTTTTATAAACAAATCTGCAATTTATATAGTTTCGATCCATAACTTGCGTTTTTTCTTTTCCTTTAAAAGCCGACAGTTCTATCTTTGCCATCTAATAACTCGCCGTTCCATTATATAATGGATAAATGCTTCCGAAGTTCCTACCACAAGCGTTTTTGTTTTCGGAACCAGTATGCATCAATGTTGGATCAATAATTAAGTCTGTATCTTAACTGCTGCTTCGGTTTCTGTAAATCTTATCTTTACAGTTTACACAGAATCATTATTTCAACGCTAATCAGGGCTGCCAGAAGATATATTTTGCTGACATTTTTCAGATATAGGGTATATTTTAGTCTTAAAAAGGCTGGTATTTATTTCTGGTATATTGGGTATATTTTTAGAATTTTATAATGTATGGAATTTCGGTAAAGAATGGCTGATGTTTACTAAATTAATAAATAAGTGTGTTCATATTTTTGTATACAAAAATGTCTCAGGCTATATGAACTCATTTAAGTTAAAAAACACAATAATGGATTTTTAAAAGTCTACTCCACTATAGCGATAATTGATGTAATACGACATTAGAGACAGGTACTGCTATAATGGTAGTAAATATAAGACTAGATGGTAAGCAAATGCATAATAATAACAGGTTGAGCAATTTCAACAGGTGGGACCCTATATTTGTAAAATATTATATACGCTATAGTTACACTTTATTTTTTACTGTTTTATTATTTTAATTAACGAAATTCTTACTTAACTGTTACGAAAAAAATCTACAGCAATATAATTATTTTTTGACATATACTTGGTATACAAAAATTATCACATGTTATATATACATTTTTGTGTATTTTAAGTGAAAAATGCAAAATGAAGATGGCGTGATTTGACAAACGAATGTTTTATATTTTTTCAACTATAACTGGAAATGTATATCTATAACATTTTGTGTTTTTAAGTGTCTTTTTAGTCATACCCTATTAATTTTGATTGTCTTGTCATATGGGTTTTAGTCTTTCTTTACTCTAATGCGATAAAAAAAATATCGTTGTTTAACTCATTAATAAATCACCTTCTTGGGTAGCTTTAATATAACATTTCAATCTGGTATACCCGGGGTATATTTTAGCCTTAAAAAAAATACCAGTCTGGGTATTGTTCTGGCAGCCCTTGTGCTGATTCTTTTACTTACCCATGTGTTTCTTGCGTACTTTTATTTACAGCCGTGTTTATATTTGATATATTTATAGTGCTTGTCATCTAGAATTGCAGTTTGTAGTCACTTGCGATTACAGAGTAAAACGCTTTTAGTTTTTATTACTGCCTCCACATAATCGTCTCAGCTGCATGTATCGCAAAACATGTTCTTATAAACAAATATAAAATAACTGTGTACTTCTGCAACCGCTGTATTACTCTGGACTTTTTTATTACGCTTGTATTTTTTTTGCGCAAATATTTACGTTTACCTTATCATCTTTTTTGTTATAAAATTCCAATATTTTACTAATAGATACCTGAAGCTCGTTTTTTAGATTTTTGAATATTCATCTATAGCTCTATTAAATTTTTATCCAACCTTTTGTATAATAGCCTTTCATTTCTGTCTTTATTGTCGGAAAATCTTGCTGAGTCTTTACAGGAAAACTCTTCTTCTTTCATTTTTTTTACTACGGTTTTATTTTTTTTTTGTTTCTGTTTTTCTATTTGTGTTCAGTTTTGTATGGTTTCGTCTATACGCTACTTATAAACATCATTTTTTACGACTTTGTACATTTTAAATGCGTGCTTTTTTTGTCCTTCCATCCAATATCTACACAACAAATAAAAACACGAACTAGCTCGATTATAGCTTATGCTATATTAAATTAAAGTTTTGTACTTAATTTAGCTATATCTTTTTTTATTTTTTACTTTTCAATCCTTCGTAAGCCCCCTTTACAATTTTTTTGCTGTCTAAATATTTGACCTAGAGTATTGGCATTTACGTGTATCGGCCGCGGATTTTGTAAAACATGTATTATATGTCTATTTTATCATTTTAATCGACTGCTTTAATACTTCTCTTGCTTATCGGTATGCAAATTCTACCTGTTTTCTTATGTCGTATCGAAATTTACGCGTACGCTCTGCCTCCGCGCTTATTTAATCTTGTTTTTATTAACGTACTTTTTCCGCATGTACCACCTAAAAATTTTAACAGGAATTCGGTGTAAGCTTATTTGTAACCCATGTCTTTTCATGCTTCTTTTTATAGGATACTGTGATGCATAATATAAAATTTATCAACTGTATTCTTCGTACAAATCATCTTAATGTCATAATTGCCCAAACTAATCTTACATTGATTTGCCTGCTCTCTTTCACATTAAAATAGTATATCTATCGAGCCGTTATTCTCGATTCTTTGTTTTTTTGGCTTTGTCAATTTACCATGTTCAGCTGATATTAATGATCCAATCATATGTTTTCTTTCTCTCACGCTTGTGTTATTTTAAAAATACGCTTACGGTTGTCCCTCGACCGACCACCACTTTTTTAAATCAAAGTCCCTGTATTCTCAAAAATCCCTTGCGACTCGACATCTCCTTGTATGTGTTTTATGCTTTTCGATTTTTAGCTCGCGTTTGAGTTTACTCATAATGTATCTGCACGCATGCACCTTTTGTGTCTGTAAATGCTTTTTATTTGTCACTTTTTTGTCATGTTCTCAAAATTATTCCGATTGCTCGATTAGCTCATCGTTTGCTTGCTTTCTTGCAATAAAATCTAATTTGATTTTAGATGGTTACTTAATTTTACTCCTACTTTAATAATGACGTATTATACGTCAAAAACAGGCATAATTAAATTCGGGTTTACAATAAAAGGACGAAATTTACTTTAATTCATTGCAACGGCCTTTTAACGTGTTATCTGTTAAATTTTTGATTTTTTTTTTTGCATTTAAAGGCATAAAAAGTATTTTAGACCTATAAAACAATTCTATTTTGTTAAGTACGACACAAAAATCATATCTATGTACTATTTTTATAAAGAAAAGACATGTGCGCTTTTACGCAATATAGTAGAAATAGAGCCACAAACTATGCGCACCAATATAATTTCTAATATATTTATAAAACGCACAAACAATGCAAGGCAAATCGCCTATTAATATTATGTAATATGAAAAATTTTACTACCCATTTCTTTTTATTATATTTGTGGCTTATCATTTTTATTTACCTGCATTTTTTCATCCAATATGTTCTGTGCATGTACTATCGTATTTATTTACAATGCAAAAATCTTTGCAGTGTTGTTTCCTATATTATAGGTATTTACAACTAGCTTCAAAAACTGCAAAAAAAAGATTGAATTAGTAAGAAAAACAAAGTGTTTGAAATTTTCCAGTATTTGAAAAAAAAACAATATGAAAAAGATATATAATGACAATAATCCCAGATTGTTATATATAATAATATGTAAATACATAGTATTTGCATCTAAAGTACTAAAAAAAAGCAAAAATGCCAGAAAAGCTTGTTTTTAGTATTTTTTTGTTTTTTTGATGCAATCTCGTTTTCGATTGTAAACAGCAACCTTATATTGTTAGATAAACCCGTTATCAAATAGAAAACTATAGTTTTTATTGTCTAAAGTAATCAAATTGTATTTATTTGTATATGATAGATTTTGAATTTATTTTTACTTACAAAAAACATGTGACTTAGGATATGTTATTATTTTTTTAGAAACATTAATAAATTTAAAATCTAATGTTTTATAATGGTAAATTGTAAAATTTGGCATAATTTACACTTTTATAAAATGAAATATAGTACAGCAGTTTTTTATTTATTTCCTAGAACCAATGCAAAAAAAATCAAAAACAATTGCGGTTTTTTCTAGAATCCCTTTTTTGCGTAAAAATGACCTAAATTGAAACAATTATTATGCAAGTTTGCCGCTTTTTCGATTTTAAAAAATATAATTTAAGCTGATTTTTATAACAAAGAGTAACAAAACCAAATTTTTTTTCTATTTACAAGGAGTTTTTAAAAGCTTACGGTATACTTTACTTCTATATTCTCATGTTACTAACACATTTTGTATAAATTTCTTTTAATATATAGAGAGAGGCAAATACTGGGTCAAAACCGACCGCCTGAAAGACTGTTGATTTGTAAAAATATAGGCGTCTATGTAATAAAAAATATACAAAACTTACAATTGTTGTTACAAATGTAGTTGTTACAATAAAATCAGTAAAAAATTTGTTTTATCTTATATCCCTTTTCTCATATCTTGCATCTTATACATTATATCGTATTTCTTTTATTTTATATTTTGCATTTTATATCCCAGTATCCTTTATTTTTTACTTGAATGTTTACACCGCTTACCTTATACCTTATAACTAATAGTTTTTATCTTGTATCCTAGATCTTACATCTCATATCTTATATTTTATATTTACAAGTTTTTATCTCATATCTTCTATCTTGTATCTTATATTTTATATTTATTGTGTATATCTACTATTTTACATTTTATATCTGTATGTTTGTTTTTTCTTTCTTATGTCTTGTATCATCAGCATCATATCTTATATTTTATATTTTTTTATCTTCTTTATTTGTAATTGCTGTAATACAATAATTTTAAATATATATACATGCTTAATATCTTTAAAAGAAGAACCATTTTTTGCCCTTTTTATTGATTTCCATAATATATAAAAATCCTTAATTAAAGCATTTTCGGGATTTCGTGACAAAATCTCTAATTTTATCATGCCTGATCATAAGGTAAACTTTTTAAATATGCTTATAATATGTTTTTTTTGTTTTTATTTTATTTTTTTTTAAAGGTAAAAATTTTGAAAACTTGTAATTCTAGAAAAAATATGACAGTGATTGGAAAAGAAAATTACAGTATATGGTAATGTATAGCGATATAATAAATGATGTTTTTTAAATATGAACCTATCTTTTTTGCTTTTTAATTCGGTTTTTATGATTTTTCCATGAAGTATTTATACGTCATTTTTTTATCTACGACAGACTTTTTCTTTTGTATTAGGTGAATGTTAATATTAAAAGCCTGTTACAAACAAAACATACGAAATATATTACAGTCTATATCCACATAAGTATAATTCTTTTTTACTTTTACACCTACCCTACTTCATTGTCTTCTTCTACAAAATTATCGTTTGTAATTTTATCTCATGTTCTCCTTATGTGACCTTGCTGCGTTCCTTGCAGCTTCAGTCTTATCAACCTGTAAACCAGAAATACTGATCCCATCACGTTACATCTGCCAAAAAAGATTTACAAAAGTTAGGTGTTTTGGCCAAAGTATAATCTTAGTGGCTTATACTTTACAATACTTCTGTTCTGATGTTTTAGATTATTTGGTCTGTTTTTTTTTGTATAAAAAATGATTTATAATATATAATGAAAATTTCGGAGGCAGAATATGTTTTATTTAATATCAGAAAAACTTTGATCCTGTCTGTAATGCCTTTTTGCGAAACTTTACGCCAACGGAACATTTACAGGAGAACAATTTCATCGATCTTTTACAGATTCTATTTAAAAAATTTGGTAATAAAAATGAGCATATAAAATCAGGTGAAAAAAAACAATATTTTTATGTTTCCTATAATGTTGTATAAATCATTTCTTGCTAAAACATTTGGTTTTTTTAGAAAAATGTACAGAGTTTTTACGCCACATTTTTTATTATGTATGGCCAATTAATTGTATCAAAAAATAGCGCCGCTCTACTGCATTTGCTTTATGGTAGCTGATTTTGTAGCTGTTGTAATTGAAAAGCATTTTGTTATACAAAGTACCATAAATGACCATTTTGGGCAAAAAACACTGATAAGCATACACATACGCACATAATTGTGTATCCATAATACAAAAGCATAAAATCACATATCTAATACGGCAAATTTACAAGCAAAAAAATTTGTACGTCAAATAACTTGTTTATTATATATGTTAAAATCTACAAAGTAATAACATTTGCAATTCGGGTACATACAGTGTGGTTAATGCACTATTGCCAATTAGAAGGGTTTAAAAAATGTAGTATTCATAAAAAAAAATAAATCTTGTAAAGAAGTGTAAATGAATCTTGAACATAGCTATAACGATTGCAAAATCTTTCTTAGTTGTATATTACATTATCGACTTAAGGTTATTAGTTTAGTCCTCAGTGCAGACAGTACATGTTCCCGTAGAGGTATCTTTTCAGCTTGTTTAAAGTTTATATACCGTTACAACCTAACCAAAACTATATTTTGGTACGGTTTTCACGCTTGATAAAAGCGGTACGTGTTCATAGGCAATGACTTTGCTTATAAAATATTTTGTTTACAAAATATGTTACCGCGATTTTTACACGAGTGCATAATTGTTTTAGTCAATTATAGTTGTAAAAAATTATTTATATGACCAGAAAACGTAAATATACTGTTTATTTTTATAACTGCGATTGTATATTATTATGTAAAACCTTATTTTGCTTTTGTACATTAATCATGCTAAAGTAAGTTTATCTTTTTAAATTTGTATTTTGTCTGTTTTTAAAAGAGTCTGGTAAATACGTTTTTTTTCTAATTCGTGTGTGCGGATCTTACGAATTTCAAGGTACAAGGGCACTTTTTAAAGGAGGGTCCGTTCTTTGAATTTATTATTGTAAAAAGTATGTGCGTTGATCAAGGCTTTCTTTTTTGAATTTTGTAGTTTTCTATGTGTAGATCTATATGTTTTGATATTTAACAATCATAAAAAAAAATTAGAGTCGTATATGCAGCACGAACGCATCATTGCTTATCGTGATAAAATTCGCATTGGCCATTGCAAATTATAAATCGAGCAGTAAAACAAGAAAACCCTTAGATATTTGTGACACGTTGTAAAAAAGCAGTTTTTTTTGCAACTACAATTGACTTTGTCCTTTTACGTTTTTTTTACTAGGTATGAGATCTTTTTTGTTAAAAATTTTACATGCTTATTTCCTGAAGGTATACGAAATATTATTTAAATCTACAAAAACATATCAATTTAGCCCATATGTCAAAAAAAACAATATAAAAATTACAGTTTGTCATACAAAAACTTTTTTTTGTTTCCTTATACGCAATAGCTAACTAGGGTAAAGTTGTTGTACTATTAAAGTACCAGCTTGGGTAAGTATTCGATAGTAAGTACGAACGGTCGGGTATTACAGTATAAAAATTATACCAAAACTCCCGTATATGTATATTGATGTTTAGAAAATTACTTAATACATAAGTTATAAATTTGCACTGTGTATCAAGGTTACCGCCGCAACAAAAACCTGCATGATTTGTTTTTTTTTGTTGAGTTTTTGACATATGCATCGCAATTGAAGTCGGAAAGTATAGAGTCACAAGGTAATGGGGCTTACCCCCACTAGCGCAAAAGACAAGTTTATTTTTGTTATAGCCAATATATGTTTTCTGTACTATATAAAGGGTTATAGCCAACCTGCAAAAATTTACAATTTTTGAGCTCCATCTAATAAAAATATGCTTCGACCACTGGTACTAATACAATCACACGCATGTATGCATTGTCTTTTAACATTATGTGTTTGTACATAGACTTACTGAAAAGGGTTTGTTGCATTTGAGAAAGCACGATAATACAGGGCAACCAAAAAATTCTTTTTGTTGTTGTTTTTCAAAAAAATTGTCGTTGTTGTCCATAATCAGTTATTAATATAGAATATTGTGTTAACGTATAACCTTACCAAATATATTTCACTACATAGATATTTGTATAGGCGCAAACTTTGCAAAAATATTTTTTCACCTACAAAAAATCTTTTAGATGTAATTTATAATTTTTTATTACATTTTAGAATCCAAATAGTAGTCACTGTATATTTTTTGCTCAAATTAGGGTTGACATGTTGCTTTTAACTACATGGTGTTATAACAGTGCTATTACACTAAATTTAAAACACGTACAAAAAGTCATAAAATTGCCTTTTTTCTGTGATATTATGCCAATATGTAGATAATAGCTTGTATAAAAATTTTATAGATATTATGATTGAGTATAGAGATTCGATTACATTTAGATTGTAATTATATACGCATCTTTGCGCAAATTGCTCTTTGGACATTTTTGATTAGTCTAAGTTTAAATACGTGTCATCGCCTGATACTTGTAAAAAATTGTAACTTGATGTACTTAAGTATATATTACAAAAAAAACAAAACAAACAGCCTCGCCGTAAATTTGTATATATTTGTTAGTTTGCACGCAAAACGCTAAAATATCGCACGTAATTTACTGAAAAAGCCTATTTATACATTTTAACAATGTTGTTGTTGTACGCTGTGTTGCAGGTATTACAATGATATCTAAAGTAGTATTACGTATGTAATACTTTTATGTTCACTTTTTTTCGCTTTTTAATTACATATCCTAAGATAAAATGACTGTGTCTTAGTAAAAAAGAGCTTGCATAAATATTAAAAAAATTACATGTATATACGCGAGGCAATCTCTCTATTTTTGCTATATTTATAAAGATCTAAGATCGATTCGAGGAAGGGATCCCATATCCCGGTATCCGGGATTCCCCGGTTAAAAAAAAAACGCAAAAATTGCCGGTAACATTGGTTCGGGATCTGGGATCTTTGTATGTATAAGAAAGTCAAATTTTTTATAAAAAAACTAAAGCATTATGTCAGAGAATAACGGACAAACAAGAAACTAAGTCAAATATAATAACAAATTTATAATACAAAAATAAGAAGTAAATACTGCGAGTTTTACTATAAAATTTAAGGATAGGCTTAATCCATAGATATCGCGGAATACAAGATAATCATAAAAATGTTTATTATCCTGGGATGCCGGTACCGGATCCTGAGATTTAGAATCAGGTATTTGAATTCGATAAAAAACATGTAAAGATCAAGACAAAGAGTTCATTTTAATTCCCCTGCAACATATACATATCCTGTTGCAAATGATATTGTATCGTTAACCTTGTTGTTCACATCTTTAAGACTTTAAACTATATTATATTTTTACGGATAAAAAATTACACGTAATTTTGTTTATAATCAGTGTAAAGTGTACATGGCATACAGTATGTAAACACAAAACATAAAGAAGCACGCTTTTTATATTATTGCATAAACAAATAATACAAATCAAAATGCAAAAAAAAAAAAAAATATTTTTGGCTATCGCTAAAATAAATATGCAGAATCTTTTTTTTTTGCAATATTGACAACAAAATTTTCTTATTACATACGTTTGTAATATTTTTTTTGTATATTTTAGGAGCATTCTAAGCAGGGTGTGGATTTTAGTTAGATGCGCTTTTTTTTGCTTAGATTTAATAAGATTTTAGTACCACTTAAACATGACAAGGAAGGATTGTACAAATGATTCTCTAGCAGAAAAACTTACCAAAAATGCAGAGAACAGCAGAAAAGCACATTCAACGAGTACAAATGTATGACGGGCTTTTTATGGAAAATCTTTTTGCGTAATACCCAGTTTGGCTTTTCCTGCAGATACAAATGATACGATCGAAAATATCTTTTTTTCAATAGTGATTTGTATATGAATGAAATAATCAAAAGGCCAAAACTAACAATAAAAGTATCAGAAAAACTCAAGACCACTCGTTTTGCTGTAGAAAATTAAGTGAAAGAGAGACTCCACTGCGGGCAGGGATGAACAGATTCTCACTTATAAAAATATGGAAAATATTCTTGAGAATATTCTCGAGAATAATCTCGGAAACGGTAATTTGTGAGAATAATCTTTTGCAGATATTTTTTGTTACAATGAATTCTAGATGGCATAAAATCACAAAAA